>CAIGRN010011789.1:0-20598 GCA_903798345.1 Fraxinus anomala | reverse complement strand
TGTTGATGTTGTCCCCATTGTGGGAAATCCATTTGTTCCATACCTTGTGCCAAATAGGACAATTTGATATGTTACGATCTGCTCCACACTTCTCACAATTTGACTTTTTGGCTTGTGCAACATTAGCTGCTTGTGATATGCTCTCCACCTTATGAAATATGGAATCAATTTTAGCAGATAGGGCTGAGTATGTGTTGACCTCGTGAACTCCTGCTAATTTCTTTGTACCTACACGCTCTGAAGACCACATAGCTGAAGTGTTAGTCATTCTCTCAAACAATTTCCATGCTCTATCGATAGTTCTTGTGATTATGGAGCCATTTGAAGATGAATCCACCATGCTTTTAAAAGAAGGAAACAGTCCTGTGTAGAAAAATCTGATCTGTGTCTTTCTGTCAAACCCATGTTAAGGACATTTTCAAAGCATGTTTTTAAACATATTCCATGCCTCATCAAATGACTCAGATTCACTCTGATTGAATATTGATATTTCTTACCTCAATCTTGCTACTTTGGCAGGTGAGAAGAATTTCGTACAAAATTTGTGAGCCAGATCGTTCCAAGTAGTTATGCTCGCACACAGGAAGTGAATCCAACCATTCGAGTGCCTTATCCCGTAGAGCATGTGAGAATAACCTNCACAGGAAGTGAATCCAACCATTCGAGTGCCTTATCCCGTAGAGCATGTGAGAATAACCTCAGTCTAATAGCATTTTCTGATATTCCTTGATACATGAAGTGTTGACACATATCCAAGAACTAGGATATATGTATATGCGGATTCTCATTAGCCAACCCGTAGAACTGATGCCCATTTTGGGAGAGTTGGATGACGTTAGTTTTCAACTGGAAGTTTGGCTGTTCGAATGGGAGGTACACAATACTGTATTGACTTTAGATGACGAACGGTGACAAGAAATCCCCAAGTAAGGTATTCCCATCATCCTCTTCCTCTAGATTGGCTGAAACTGTAGGATTCCTTATTGGGTCTATTTGTTGATTAGCCATTGGTATTTGTTCTTGATTTTCCTACTGTGTTGTTCTAGCTTCCCTTTGCATACGATGAAAATTTTGTTCAATTTTCAAATCAGATAAAAGCAGTTAACCTCCAAGCGACCTTCGTATGCTTGACCTATAGGAATGTCAGTAGTAGCACTTAGATCAACCTAAGTAAAAAAACTAAATAAAATTAAATACTTAAAATAAAAAATTAAAGATAAATTCGAATTAGTGTCAGTAAATAAAATTAAACTAATACTCAATCCCCAACAACAGCACCAAAAACTTGTTCACGAAAATATATTTCGAATGTGAACTCTCGCAAGTGTACGGTTCGTTAACAAATAGTAAAATGGATTTTGAGTCCAAGTATCGTTCCCACAAGAATTGATTAATTCTAATTAACGTGACATTAACCGAAATAATGAAGTTGAAGTGCTGTTGTAATGAAATTATAACTAAATTAATCTAATTATGCTAGGATGAATGATTTAACTAAACTGAATGCAATTGACGTTGAATGTAATTTGGAGTTTTCGAATGTATGATGAATGTAGTAGGATCATGAATCCTTATGTAATATTCTTCTCAAAACCTAGGTCTACATCTTGACACGTGATTGAAATATTGAAGAATCAATACTCTTAAATTATCTAATAGTATCTCTCGAGTAAAGTTAAACATATTCCAATATGTGACCCGACTATATCTTTATGACGGATGTGAACATATAAAATTGTATGTATTTTTATAAACACTTAAAGATTCACACAAGGCATAACGGTATATTTTTATCTCCTATCGGACCCTATGATAATTTATATATGTCGAACATATTCCTCTTCTTTCGAATGCATGAAATATATGGAGAAAAGAAATTCATATAAATTATTCAAATATCCCAAAACGTGTTTTTGATTTCAAGAATGTAAAACTAAGAATTAAAAATCATATTATATTGTTCATCTAATCCTAGTATAAAATTAATTTAGCCTAGCATGATGGGAATAAGAAAATCAGAAAAGTAATGAAAAATGACATCACCAAATTAAAACTTGAATTTAATCTTCACGTTCTTGGAGACGATCTTCTTGTTCTTGCTTCTTTTCTGCTCTCAAAAGTCTTCAAAAATCTCCTCCCTTCGTTCTTGATGGCCCTAGGGTTTGAATACGCGACCCAAGATTGTTTTCTATATGCGTTTCAATCAAAATAGAAAACTAGAAAATTCGCAACAAAAATCAACCACGAGGCTGCATGGTTATTTTCCATGCAATCACATGGTTCAACGTAAAATGGCACCTGCATTCCCTATTGGCATGTGTGCGATCGCATGGTTAATCGTACCATGTGGCTGCATGGAAGATTGAAACTTCCATTTGTGTCGGTTTGGTCCTTAAGTGATGTTTTCTTCCATTTTTATTTCTTTTCTTTCATCTTCTTCCTCCAATATGTTATTCCAATGCTGAATTAGTCTTTGACATCTTCACGTCTCCGATTCCTCTTTCGGGTTATCTTTCGATTATTTGCACATTGGTCTCTGAACTTTGATTTTCTTTGATTTTAGACATTTTTTCATTTTTCTCCTAATTTCCACCATATGCATCAGTGTTGTCCTGCAAAAGACAAATTATATCAAATTAAGCTATATTCCACATATTTATTCATAATTATCCATGTTTATGGCCTAAACTAACTGTTTATAATGCACTTATCAGATTATTTATCTTAATTTAAAGTTCAAAATTCATTACGGAAATATTTTTTTAAAACACGGCCTTAAGATGTCAAGGATTACTTGACATGCTAATAAAGTTAGACAAAAGGCCGATCAAAATCTTTAATTTGTCTTTGTATTGGTCAATTGTTCATTTGATTGATGTCTAAGACTAAGAATTGATACGAGATTCGATATCAACTTTCTAAAAATAACGACAAATCCAAGTAGGAATTTTTGCGTAAACGAGTCTACAATCCTTTTTATGACATTTACATTCTCAACCTTACTTTGTATCACCTTAATGTTAACTGATGAATGCAATTCTAAATTACTAGTTGAAGTTATTCTGACACGGCTCTTCCGCCCTTGCTTACTTGAGGAACAAGGTAGTGCCATCCATTTCCGCAACCACCTGTAGAAAGAGATTGGGGCTATCTTTTCATTTGACCTCCGGCGTGAGAGTAAGTAGATGGAGAAAAATATGATTAGAACTGTAAAAAAGCAGGGCATAAGAAAATATTACGTAAAAAATTCTTGAAAAAATTACATGACATCTTTTGGGATGTATTTGTAGACAGCCAATTTTCATCTATGTGCTTGACGATTTTTCTCCACATGCCGTGCGATTTTTCTCCACGTGCCAGGCAGTTTTGAGGATCTTAAGATACACACTTTATCGATACAGGCATCTTGGTGAGTGGAGAGTATAATCGTCGTTCATATGTCGAGTGAATCTGAATCATGTGAATACACGTCCGTCCTCAAACATGATGTGGTAGATCAGCCATTGAAGGAATGGTCTATCGACCACTCTTAGGTGTGATCCATCAATCGCTCATGGAGGTGGTCGGTCCACTGCCTTCTACTAGTGATTCTTGCTGGGTTCATTGGGGTTGACATTCCATTTATTTCTTATGTAATATCTCACTAGTAAAATTAACATTTTATTCTAAAGGCAATTATCTTGTTGATTTAATTAAAGCAAAACTTTATACACATCATAACAAAACAAAAATATAAAAGAGAAAGAAAGGAAAAAAAAAATAAAGTATGGTGTGTGAGGATTAATGTACTTTTTGACTTTCTTCTTTTCTTTCTTTGTTCTATTAGAATTAAATGTTCACTCATTGGAGACATCTTTGTAACTTAAGTTGAATAATGTTTGTATCATTTTTAACTAGGATAAAATCCGCCTATTGTAGATCAAAGTGCTACAAAAGTGAAATTCAAATATTCCAAAGAAGTTGATACACTTTTTCCATGGCATATAACTGATATTGCGATGGATAGAAATTGATCTAACTACTACTATTTCTAACACTTCAGTCGGCAATTATCCATAATCATCTTTATCAATCAAAGGGTTGTGACAAAAAAAGACGATATATAGTAAATGACAAAAATGTCCTTCTTAGAAGGTTTCAAGGGTCAAAAAAAAGTTGCAAAAATGCCTTTGGTGGCTCACATTAATCAGCGGCTGTGTGCCTAAAACCACACGCCCTTCCAAAGCTTTTTATTTTATTTAAATTTCATACTTTAGTGCCAAAAATGATTGATTTAATGACAATTAAGAGTGATTAAAAAATAATTACAACTCCTAAAAGTCATCCAATTTGCCCTTTCACACGGGTCAAACACCACCCCCCAACCACTCATTTAGTCTTCAGTTTTTCCTTTGAGCCAAGTTTCCTATTCATTAAATAAGTACTACAATCGAAGTACTAATTCCTCATTTACAAATTAGCCATTATATGGTATTTTCTCGACCAATAAATAATTAGAAATACAGTTTTTTTTTTCTCAATTTAAATGTAAAGAACTGAGTCTAAGATCCTCAAACTTGTTACCGTTTTGGCTAGGTTTAGAAAAAATATGTTGATCAGAATCACAAATCAAACTTGTATATACGTATCTATAGGAATTAAGCCCATGTTTGATGGTAAATATTGAGAAAAAAATGATAATTGTTATTTTTTGAAGAATGCGTGATTAAAAAATAGAAAAAAAAAATTTATGTTTACATGCAAAAATTTTATTGTATAAATGTGATTAAAAATAAGTATGAAAATTTAAAAAAAAAAAATTGTTTTAAAGGGAGACAAAGATGGGCTAAATAGACTTACTTTTAAAATAAGAAACTTTTAGTGTATATATAACTTAAAACATGTTAGAAATAATTTTTTGAAAAAAATTATAGGCATATTTTCACTTTTCGTCCCTAACCTTTGCAAAATATTACTAATCTACCTTTAACTTTTTTCGCATCAAACATTCTTAACCTCTCATCCTTCCAATTTGATTGTTAAGTAAAAAAGATAAATTAAACAAAAAAGAAAAATAAAATAAATAAATAAAATAACGAAGGGAGCCCCCGAAAGAAAAAGACCTACCAAAAGGGCCCGAAACTCGTTCATTTTCTTTCTTCAACCCCCTCCCACTGCTACGTCGCTGCCGTCATTGCCATATAATTAAATCTTGAATCTTTTTTTAGGATTCTTCATTTTCTGTACAGAAATGGATTGAATATGATGAAAGTTTAGAATTTTCTTTCAGTTCCATCTCAGAAAATAACTTCCAATTCAAGAATTCTACATCTTCACGAATTCAAGAAGAATGAGTTATTGCAAAAATACTCAAGTTATTCCTCAAAACACATGAAATAATTGTAGAATTCTCAAATTCAAACTGATTAGAGTTCACAGATGAATTGAAATTTAAACAATTTACATACTAAAAAAGTAAAAAGAATCATTGAATTCACAACTCAATCATTGATGAACACTTTCATGTAGTTTTGCTATCAAAATGGTCGAGGAAAGCTGTGATAAGTGTATTTTCACACTTATTCGGGGTCTTAAATTATAGTATTTTAATATTCTTTTGACAAAATACAACATAATTTTTGTTATGTTGTGCTTAATAAGTAAAACTTGATGATTGCATGAAGAATTGGAAGAAAGAAAAAAAAATTTAAGAAAAATGATGAAATCCAATTTACGGGGACTAAAGTGTAACATTTCAATAGTTGTGTTGGATTGCAAGATGGCGATTCAAGAATACCAAGGGTCAATTGGAGGTGAAGAGAACCCAAGGGGATAAAAATATTGTTGAAAAGGATCAAAATACACACTTGAAAAAGTTCAAGGACCAATATGTAATTTGATTAAAAAATGGAAATACCATGTGTATGCATAGACTTGTAGGCCATGTATACACTCAAATCTTATTTGGATTGATTGAGTCTAAAATGAATGAACCATGTACACTCAAATTAAACCATGTGTACGCATGGTTCATTCCCGAAGGAATTTTTTTTTCTTATTTTGTTCCACCTTATTTTGGTAAGCAATATTTTGGCACTCTATATAAGACCTAATATGTCTAGAACATCCCTAACCTTCCCAAGACCTAAAACTCTACATATTTCTTCTATTTTGGAGGCGAAGATCTAGGTCAACCATCAATTCAAAGGAGGATAATTGCAAGATTGTTGATTCCTTTTCAAGATTTAGATCAAGAATTCTTCATTCCGGATGATATTATTTCCTTCGTAGGATGTTAGACTAGATTTCTTCATTATATTGGATAATTGATGAACCCTTTTGCGCATTTATTTTAATTCAAGATGATTAATTTAGTATTTCTTGATTAGTTTTGCTTTCCCATCATAATTATTTGATTGCTTAGCTAGCAATTAGAAAACAAGTTACTTGTTATAGTGTAAGAATGCTCACAATGAGTTTAGAATGTGGTAAAACTAACATATGTAGTTAGAATTATGAATAGTCTCTTTAACACACGCAATTACTTAGATAACCTAAACTAAATGCATGATTTTCATATGAATTTGAACAAAGAATATGATCGGGTTGTGTTAATCATATGTTCGTATGTCTTGGAAAAGAGTATTGAATAATTTAGCATTATCGATTGTCAAAATGCATGAAATTAACTACATTATGAAATAAGAGTTGAAATAAATGGCAATAGGGAGATTCATGATTCCAAAACAAGCATCTCACATTTGAAAACTTCACTTCTATTGCTTTAATAGATTAAAAATAGTATACAAAACCAAAAAAATCACTCTCTTGATGTCACGCACACTCGAATTTATTAAAGCTATTGAACTAGACATTAGATCTTATTTTTTATGAGAACGATAAACTGGAAACTCACTATTTCTATTACTTGTACAACGATTTGTACGCTTGCGGGTTTCAACGTAACAAGTTTTTGGCGCCGTTACTAGGAAATAACGGTTTAAATTTTAGTTTACTAGTTTATATTAGATTCGATATTTCTTCTGCTTCTTCAATTTTGTTTTAGGCTATTCATTATATTTCCCGATCTCTTTCTATTTCACTTTTCTCAGGGTGACATCAGTTTATGTAAACTCCTAACGACATCGAGCTAGCTTCACTAGATCCAGAAATCAAAAGGACCTTCAAACAACGTAGGAGAGCACAGAGAAGAGCAAAGGGCAATGATTGAAAATCAGAATCAAATTCATGATGCACTTCAAGATCCAACTCAAGCAGCACCTCCAGTTTAGCAAAGATCCATTGCCAACGAGGGCCTACTATTAGCAGGGGATTATGTAAATCCAGCGCCAGCGCCAGTACAAGTGCAACTACCTATTGTCTACCTCGCCCTTTGGACATGCAAACTTTCAACTTTGACCTGATGCCATCATTCTCTTCCAGAATTATCATGACATCAAATTCTTGAAGAAAGCTACAGAAAACCCTCATGAACACATACAAGTTTTTTTGATGTTGTGCAAAGCTATCAGCCATGAGAAAATGTCATTAGTCGCCTTTCGGATGCGCCTATTTCCTCACACACTAAAGGAGGGCGCAAAACTATGGCTATATTCACTACCTGCTGGGAGTATTGTATCATGGAATGACATGGTGCAAAAATTTATTAAAAATTCTTGCCGCCGTCTCGAGTCCACCAAATTTGAAACGAAGTCTATACATTCAAATGCAGGGATCTTGAGAAATATTCGGAAGTATGGGAAATGTTTATTGCTTTATATATGATAAAAATAAAAATAAAAATAAAATTGTAAAATTCAAAAATGTTTTTTTTTCTAGTTATTTAATTTTTAAATTGTATGCATGTGTAGATTAGTTAGCCTGATTGACAATGATGAATATATTGAAATTGTGTTTTAATTTATGGGTGGTAAATATGTTGTATGCTTAAATTAATTGTCGATTTTCCATGTAAAATTTGATATTTATAGCACACACGAATTGAGTTAGGCATTGTGATTTAATATGTTTGGTTCATATTTGATAGGTTGAAATAGTGAACTTTAGATCCTAAATCCAAACCATTAAAGCATACATCTTTAGACCAAATTTAGCATAGTTTGTGGTGATTTCATTGTTGTATGAAGATATTGAGATGAAAGAGAATTCCATGCGTGAAAAAACTTGTGTGGATTGCCTGAAATCAATATAATAAAATTGGATAAAGTCTTAAGTTAAATGTCAGTTTATTTTGAATGTGTTTTTAATGAGGGGCATTGCACTAATTAAAAAAATGAAAAAATAAAATAAAATTATTTGAAAATTTCTCTTTGTAACATTTAAGACTCAAGTTATTAAAATGTAAGGGTGTCGAAAAATTGTTGCCCTAAAGTCAGCTGACTTGGGAGTCATCGACCAAAAACTCACTATATGGTTCATTTAAAAAGCTTAAATAAGAGAATGTTGCAAATAAATAAAAATTGAAAAAAAAAAATTGAACAGAAAATTAGAAAAAATAGGTGCATGAAATAGAAAACGCACCAATTACTTTGATTATGCCCCCAAACACTTGTTTAAGAAAATTTGAATTTTGATAAAAGATTATTAGCATGTTGAGTTCTGGAGACTGAATCAATCAAATTAATTAGAGAATCCTTGCTTGTTGAGATATTGATTGACAATTTTTGAAATTAATCTAAACTAGATATTTGATGATGATTAGAATGATTCAACCTTATATCACACACTAGAAAATAACGAAAAGAATGAGTTTGGAGGTATGTGAATCTCACGAGTGATGATATGGCATATTTGACGTGAATGAAACTATTTATGAATTAACTATGTTCTACTTAATTCTTTACACACACGTCTGCGTTGTATTGAAAAAGTGGATAATGAGTTTTGTAATGTGATTTGGAAGCTATTTGTAGATTTAATATTATGATTCCAATTAAGAGATAAAAAGTTGAGCTATCTAACTAAATCTTCTTGCATGATTTTGTGTTTATTTTAAAGTTGGTTATAATTTTGTTTGAGAACAAATAAAGATTCAAGTTTGGGGGTTTGATATGTGTATTTCCTACACTTTTTCGGGGTCTTAAATACTTTGATTTTTATTTTGACAAAATCTGGCCTAACTTGTGTTATGTTGTGTTTAATAAATAAAACTCGATGATTGCATGAAGAAATGGAAGGAAGAACGGAAAAATGACGAAATCCAAACTATAGGGACTAAAGTATAACATTCCAATAGTTGTGTCGGATTGGAAGACATTGGTTCAAGAATTCAAGGGTCAATTAGAGATGAAGAGAAGCTAACAGGGTTTAAAAATTGCTGAAACGATCAAAATATAAACTTGGAAATGTTTAGGGACCAATATGCAATTTGTTCCAAAAATAGCAATACCATATGTATGCATAGGCCTGCAGGCTAGTGTACACTCAAATCTTATTTGAGTTGACTGAGGCTAAATTGAATGAATTGTGTGTACACTCAAATTGAACCATGTGTACGCATGATCAATTCCTGAAGGAAAAAAATTATTTTCTTATTTTGGTCTATCGTATTTTGGTATGCATTATTTTGGCACTCCATATAAGATTTAAAATGTCCAGAATGTCCCTAACCTCCTCAAGACCTAAAACTCTACTTATTTCATATATTTTGGAGGCGAAAAACAATGCCAACCATTAATTCAAAGACAGATTTTCTCCACTTTCTACCATAATTCTTTGTTACGGGGTGATATTATATCATTCGTAGAATGTTAGGCTATATTTCTTCATTGTATTGGATAATTGGTGAACCCTTTTACGCATTTATTTTTATTTAAGACGATTAATTTAGTATTTCTTGATTATTTTTGCATTCCCATCATAATTCTTTGATTGCTTAGCTACCAATTAGATAATAAGTTACTTGTTGTAGTGTATAAATACTCACAATGAGTTTAGAATATGACAAAACTAACATTTGTAGCTAGAATTATGAATAATCTCTTTTACACATGCAATCACTTAGATAATATAAACTAAATGTATGATTATCATATAAATTCAGATTAGGAATATAATCGGGTCATGAACTAAGAGTTGAAATAAATGACAATAGGGGGATTCATGATTCCAATACAAGTATCTCACATTTGAAAACTTTACTTCTATTGCTTTAATATATTAAAAGTAGTATAGAAAACCAAACAAATCACTCTCTTGATGTCATGTACACTCGAATTTATTACAGCTATTGAACAAGACATTATACCTTATTTCTTGTGGGAATGATAAACTCAATATTTCTATTACTTGTACAATGATCCCGTACGCTTGTGGGTTTCAACGTAACAAGCTGCAACCTCCTTCGTCTCCATCACCTTTCTACCAATAGCCACAAATACGAGTGGCTGACAAAATGCAGAATCAATCCACGAATCATCAGCAAACTTGTCCAACTTCAAGTTTTCCCAGAACTAAGTATCACACACAAATTCTTATTATTCTCATTACCTTGTAAAGATCTTATTATTGGTTTTGATAATCCCAGAATCCAATGGCGTGAGTCATAGATATATTTCTTTTAGTGAAAAGATTCTCAAATGAATAATGTTATTTAGCACCATCACACCAGTCTATTTAGCAATTTTATGATATAAAATGATAGATTCTATTAAATGTAATTTCACGTGATTCATTTAATTAAACCATCAAATATGACTATCTAGGCTAGTGCTTTAATAGCACTGGTGCAATATAGCATTATTCTTCTCGAATGGATAGTTTTGAGAATAATATGTAATTGTTAGCAGTAAATCAATTATTGCAAATTTTCTTTCCTCACATTTTTTCACTAATCAACGGCACAAATGAGTCATCCGAACTCAGAATAACAACTAGCCAGAACTATCATCAAACACCCAATAACAACCATTTTTAGTCCATTCTTTTGCTTCAAAATTTTCGATAAACAAAAAAGAAAACCCACAAATTATCAAGTAGAACTCTACTAGGAAAATGGGAGAGGAATGAGCTTATTAAATTTTAAACAGAGAGAGAGAGAGAGAGAGAGAGAGAGAGCGATAAATTAAATGTGAAACTTTTTAGAGATATCTGATTATAAATTTCACCATAATTCTTTGGGTGCAATGCAAGAGAATAGAGGGGAGTGTTAGATGCAGTGACAAGCTCTTTGATGGTGAAAAATGTGTTTTCGCCGTTAGAGAGTGGCGGTAGGCTAATAACATTAAAGATTGAGTCATCGATGGTGATGGATGGAGGTGGTTAGTGGTAGTGGTAGTGGCTTGTGACGGAGAGAAGAAGATAAATAGGTTTGGGTATTGGATGGTTGTGGCGGTGGCTTAGTAGTGGTGGGGGCGTTGGAGGAAGAAAATGAATGAGTTTTGGACATTTTGATTAGTCAAGTTTTTAGGGTTCCCTTAATCATTTGTTTATTTATTTTTTTCCCTTTATTTAGCCATTTTTGGTAGGGATTAAAATTTTAATTTAAAATTATATTAAAGATAACAATTAATTTTAATCATATATTTCATGTATTTCATAACTATTCAATTATATATGTATCAATTTTATCAAAATCTATTAAAAATTTGATTTTAATCCCAATCAAACAAAGACTTCAAATGAATAGTAATGTTGTCTTTTTATGCAATCTTAACAGTCAAATTGGAATTTATCTGTCAATAGGTACGTGATTTGTAATTAAGTGAAAGGTTGAGATATTTGATGTTAAATAAGGTTTAAATTTCCCAAAATTATATACCGAATCCTAGGAATATTGTGATTTGGCCAGCCGAGGGCAGTTTCGTCAATAGAAGTGACTTTTCAAGCATGGGAGTAATGGGTTATTGGTTTTTGCTGACGCATCAATCGAATTGTGTAAAAATGGATAAAACCGAGGGCTCTTCTACGGAAACTCGGTCTATAAATAAACATTGGGACTGTTTTTCAATCTCATATCCATTCACAGAAATAGAAAAAACTCTGTTCAATCTGTTTAACAAATTTTAATCAAAAATATCTCCTTGATTTTAGTGTTTCCTTTCTTTTTCATGAAACTTTGATCTTCTTTTGCAGCTTTCCACTGTAGCTTCTGATAGATTTTGGGGTTTTAATTTGTCACTATGTTCAGCCCAGAAACTATTCCAAGAGACATGAGTAGGAGCAGTTGTTTTCTACTCCCCAATAATAACAGTGTGAAGCATGTTTCCGAGGGAGAATTCTTGAAAAGCAGTGGATTGGCCCGATATCGATCATCTCCAAGTTCGTTCTTCACAACCCTTCTTGAATCTGGTAATGAATCCGATAGTATGTTTTCTACCCTGATGAATGAGACTCGGGATGATGATCTGAATCAGAAGTATCAACTACAGTATTCTTCTGGGGGGCCTATGAAGCAAGAAATAGAGGCCGGTACACGAAAGAATGGATCTACTTCACAAGTGGTGTATAAAAGTGGAGGTGCTATTGTGGGATCTTATTCTGTTGGAACGGAGAATCAAGTTCAAGTGAGGATAAATAATGGGAATGGGAATTGCTCAAATCTTGTCAGGCAAAACAGTTCTCCTGGTGGACTTTTCTCTGGTATGAATATCTTTTCCTGTTTTCTAGCAAATTTGCTGGATTAATTTCAGCCTGGATTTACTTGTTTCAATTAGTTACTTAAGCTTGGAAAATAGCATAGATCCATTTTTCATCATGGTTGACTTTTAGTTTATTTTTGGATCTGTGAAGAGTTGAAGAAAGTGGAAACAAAAATGACTAATCTTGTTTCAGAATAATTGATCCTCCATAAATAATCCTGGTCATCTTATAATTAGGGAGAAGGAAATATGTACAGTGCAATATTTTGGTGAAGACCATATTTTATGTGAAAGGAATAGATTTCTAGGAAGTTTTCTACAGCTAAAGGTCTCCCACTCTCCCTTTTTTGGGAGACAGATACTTTTTCTTTGTCGTTTTTGTCTCATGGAAGGAGGGGCTGAGGTAGATTTTAGTTAATGATGCTGAATTGACTTTTCCTGTACATGGATTATAGATTACCTTACTAGTCGAAACCCCCAATGACAAAGTGAATTAAGCTCCTTGTACAAATGAAATGTACAAGAATTTTCACAGATGATGAAGTGGCAACACTGGATTGGTTGATTTGAAGTTGTTTTTGTCCAATATCCATTTAAATTGTACCAGATGTCAATGTATCAAACTGTTTGGCAAAAATCCCTATACATATAGCATGATTGATGACAAAGTGCAGAATACCTTTTTTACCGGCCAAATTTATCTAGTTCTGTCAAAACCACCATAATAAACAAGCCATAAATGGATTCTGTGGATAAATTCTTTACAATAGAACACAAGTTAAAAATTACATGATTAGTATCTCCGATAGCAATGAGAATAGATGTTTCAAGCAGCTTTCTTGTTAGTATTTTGTTTTCTTGATTTCTCAGGTATAATTGAGAATGGATTGCGAAAAATTTCTTTGTTTGATCTCAGGTTATGGTGTAACTGGAGAAGTAGGAAATTACAGAGTTAGTAATGGGACAAGTGCTGATGCCCATTCGTCAGCAAATGGTTTGAACAATTACTTGAACTTCTCATCCAGTTCACCTTCTAGATCAAGGTTCATGCCCAGCATACCAGAAAATGGAAACGAAGGCATAAGCATGCATAACCCTGACAACGGACAATGGAGAAATGGTAATAGTGCTAATGGAAAAGGATATGATGCCACCTTTCCAAAAGGCATGTGGAACGATTCTTCTTTCAACCAATTAAAAAGAAACAGAGATGGCGAGTCAAAGATGTTCTCTAATTTCAGTGGATCCAAAAATCCGGTAGGCTATACTTCTGCACTTCGATTTTCTTCTTGTTCCCTAACACTACATACATTGCTAATGTTATATTTGAATTCAGAAAGTGGAAATGGGAAACAATAATCAAGTTTTAACACACCATTTGAGCTTGCTAAAAACTTCTGCTGAAATGGCTGCGGTAGAAAAGTATCTACAATTTCAACCAGACACTGTTCCTCTTCAAGTTCGGGCCAAAAGAGGTTGCGCCACTCATCCACGAAGCATTGCAGAAAGGGTAATTTTTTCTTTCTCATATTTAAGTTCACTTGGTTAGTCCTTCGAATAGTATTTAACTTTTTGTTGGCTAATTTGTAGATGAGACGCACACGGATTAGTGAAAGAATGAAGAAGTTGCAAGAACTATTTCCCAACATGGACAAGGTAAATTATGTAGCCTCAATTGTGCAACTGCCCTTTTCCGTTTCTGGAAGTCACAAGGAATTTAGTTTTTTCGGGTTCCATTTCTTGCAGCAAACGAGCATTGCTGATATGTTAGGTTTGTCCGTTGATTACATTAAAGACCTTCAGAAACAAGTCGAGGTAACTAACAGAAGATTAACATTCACACGAAATCTTTCACCAGCTTCATCTTTGCTCATTTTATCTTCTCCTTTCTTGTGTAGACTCTCACTGACAAAAAGGCAAAGTGCACGTGTTCTAATAAATCAAACCAAGCAAATTCTACCATGTGAGTTGCTCCGTACATACTATAATGGGCAACTTGATGGGGTTTCATATGAATCAGATACTTTGGATGTTTCCGTATGCTGTCAGACACATGCATAGACATTCTCGTCTAAGTAGATCAGCACATAATCTATCAAAGAGGAGACGAATTGTATTTCTTCAATGTATTCTGGGGCCTCGTATGGGGAAGACTGGTGTAATCTTTAGTGTATTATCTAAATTCATCTACTAGTTGTACAATTAATTCGTGTAATGCCAGGTTCGTCGTGGGATGATTGAAACTCGTCCTTTTTGTAGTCTTTTTGGATTCGGCAGCCTTAGACCCAAAGAGTTTGGGGAAGGTGGTAGGCTACCTTCGAGTTGATATTTTCAACTTAGGGTCAAAAATTTTGTCTTGCTTACAGAGACGAGCAATATTCAATGATTCGGTTCTTCTTAGAAGTATGCCAGACCTCTTGTAGCAAATTCGAGTCATCGATTATTCCATTAAGATGTAATCTCCTAGAAAACTATCACTACTACAAAGCACTCTCCAGAATTTGTAGAAGTAGCTGTATCTTATCTTGGAGAATAAAGTTGGTTTAAGGGACAACTTTTCAGCAGAATGAATTATGTTTTTAATTATTCATAGGATGAAAACTAAGATTTTGATGAGGTATACAGATTGTTGCAATGAATATTCTGATCAAATTTGATTTATAAGAAAAGTCAGCCACTTGGGAGGATTGTAATTGTAATTGCAATTTCAATTGCAATTGCAATCACAATGCCAGATTCACTCTTCTGTAGTTGCATAGCACTACGTTAATGGGAACAAGCCACAGATAGATGAGCAATAAAAGAACAAAAATGAAAAAAAGAAAAATGGAAAAAAAGGAAGGAAACTCTTGGTGAGCACTACGTTAAAATGTAGACTTCACTTCAAGTACGAAAATCAATCATACGTTTTTATGTTGCAGGAGCAATCATTGATCCAACGAGTGCTGCAACGCGGTATTCGATACCTAACTTTTGCATAAATTCCTTTGCAACCATTACATCTTGGTGCGGTCTTCAAAGCTACTTCACTTTGTCTATTGACCTTTTTTTATCATATTCATTGGATTTAATGCTATTGTATTGCCATCTATGTTAAAAATAACTGGTGATACATTGCATTATACTTGTATAAGTAGAAAGTCATTCAATCCCAAGAGGGAAAACAAGTAAAAGGTTAGACAAAAAAGAATACTTTCTACTCTTCTAAGAGATCTCTCTAGAATACCGTCTTCCTTGTGGCTTTTCTTTGTTGTCTTCCCTCCCAAACCTTACTTGATTGTCGGAGATGAATCCATCGCCACCATCTCCTTCGGAAGCTGTGACACGAACCAGTGTTTATTCATGACTTACATAAGTATAAAAAGAAGAAAAACCTCCAAACTACCAGGCGGATCACTTCCAACCCAATCAAATTTAAAATGGACATAACCAAAAATTCCAGACTGATAACATTCTCCATTAACAAAAAAAATCTTTTAATTAGCATGGTTTAAATAAGAGGTAATCATATTCTAACATTCATAAATTTTTCTTGTATAGTTATCAGTAATGAATTTGATTTACTCAAGTCATTTATTAGTGTAGAACCTTGTACTACAAATATGTTACCAAGATAATCAATAAAAGTGTGGTTGTTCCTTTCTCTCAAATACATTCTCTACTTTAGAACTCTACAATTAGAGCATTATAATACAAGAAAATAAGAAATCCTTTAGTATGTACATTTCGGCATTATGCTTAAAAAACAGAATTGGGTAAGAGATACCAAGAAGCTTGAACCAGAGCTCTGCATAGGGTGCAACCGATAGTCATTACAGCCAGTTCCGTTGTTCTTGAGTTCTAACAATGGCAGCTCTAGGCTGTTCAGGTTTCTCAATTGCCTGCTCCTCTTCTAATGGATAAACTTCCCAGCAACCATTCCTCCAGTATGTGTGATGTACTTCTGGAATATGTGCAATTTTCCAGTAATCTTCACCATGTTTTGCTGGAGAGATTGGCCCAATAAATTCATCAGGCATGTCGAAAAATTCAAGAACTTTTAGCTTAGAGAGATTCTCAATCCCTACGGGCACGCCCTCCAACGAGTTACATCGTTGAATGATAAGCTTCTCCAGATGAGGCATGGCACCCTCCTCAATGATCACCTGACTCAAGGTTTCTAATTTGTCAAGACCTAATAATTTCAGCTTCCGAAACTTTCCAGCCTTAAAACACAGTTTCTCCCCTACATAACTTGCGAGAAATTCAATATGGACTAGATTAGGCATATCTTGGAGATATTCAAGTGGATCATCCCTTAACTGACTCCATCTGAAGTATACTTTCACCAGGCTTGGAAGAGATTGTATCCATTTAGGAAAGTTTGCTAAACGTCCTGTCAAATATAGCCGTTGAAGGGAAAGAGGGGGAGAAGACAGGTGATTAAGATCAAGGACATCTCCCTCTATTGCTCTTAGACCTAATGAGCATATCTTTTGGAGCTTCTCAATGCACAAACATAGAGCTACTCCATCTTGGGTTCTCAAATTTGTAATGCTAACTCTCCTCAGTTCACTCATCATGGCTATTTCTTCAAGTGCTACGCTTCCTAGATATGCATCAATAAAGCCGAGTTTCTGCAAGAATTTCAAGCTGCCCATTCCTTTGAATACTTTGAAACCATGTACATAATCATAATGTAGATATGAGCCTGGTACGTGGCGATATACTAAAAGTTGCCGAAGATGTTGGAGTTTTAGAATCTCAATTGGTAATTCATTGATGTATGTCTCCTTAAGATCCAATATCTCTAACTTCTCAAGCTTCTTAATTGATCTTGGAAGTCTTTTGATCATCGTGCTTCTCAAGCTTAGATACCTTAAATGAAAGAGTTCGAGAACAGCATCTGGGAACTTCTCCAGAGGAACGCCCCTCAAATCTAAAACCTTCAGCATTCTACAGCTATGAAGCAACTGAAGAATGCTAAAAATGGATTGGGGATCTTCCACATGAAAAGTCAGAAAGGAACAGAGTCTGGCGACATAGTGTTTGGCATCTGTATATCTAAAGCTCCCATGTACTGAGAGGCGTCTTGCTCTTCTCAGCCATACTCCCATGTTCTGCTCATTGTTGCTTGTTATGAAATTCTGATCTCTTGATTTTGAAAGAATAATCTCCCTGTAAAAGTCATGGATACAGCTCGTTTTGATGCTTCCATCATCATTGGTTGTCATCGGACTAAGCAAGCTTCTGTTGACGAGCTCATTGAGGTACCCTTGTGCAACTTCTTCCACTGATCTTCCCACTTTTTGTTTCACAAAACCTTCTGCTATCCACTGTCGAACTAGTGTATTGTGTTCAATCTCATGATCCTCCGGATAATTGCTCAAGTACAGAAAACATGGTTTGAGGTAATATGGTAGATAATTGAAACTGAGTAACAAAATGATTTTCATACTCTCAAGTTGATCATTACCTTCTAGTTCAGTGCCAAGGCTGCAATTGAGCTTCTTCCATTCGTCAACGTTAATCTCCTTTTTTGTAGACAGCACCCCACTAATAGCAACAATGGCAAGCGGCAATCCTCCACATCTTTTCAAGATGCTTTTGCAAATTTCAATCAAGTGAGTAGGGCACAGGTTCCCCCTGAATGTCTTCTGGCAAAATAGAATCCAGGACTCTTCTTCAGACAAAGGATTCAACTCATACACATAACCATCAGTTTCTTGGCTACAAGATAAAGCCACATCCATGACTCGGGTTGTCAGGATGACACGACTCCCATTATTCTCATTAGGTAAGGCATATCTGATAGCTTCCCATGCTAGAATACTCCAAACATCATCAAAGACTAGAACATACCTGTGAATATATAGACATCAAAAGAAGTACATCTAAGAACACTTGATTACACTCATTGGATTGCTGAAGTTAGAAATAAATAAGAAGTCTGAAGGAGCAAAAATAAATTGAATTCACTAAGGCGTAAAAGTTTGTTTAGTTTTAAGCACTAATGTAACAAAAAAAGTGATAGTTTTGTAGCCATTTTTTTTTCTTTTTTATATGAGTTGTATGTTAATTTTACATTAGAATGATATATGTTTATTAATTAATTATGTTTTTTTTTTTAAAATAATTTAACACAATTTATTTATTTTGCCCCTTTTCAATTTGATACATAATTTCACTGATACAATCACGTTATAGAGTTACTTATTGATGGATACATTTTGTACTTTCACAAAAGGTGTTAATCAAAAATCTTGGCGATTTTTGCATGTTATAGTTATATATTGCCACATGACAAACTACTAATGGAATAAGCGCCAATTAAAACCATTACAACTTGTGGATTCTCATACGATATGAAAAGAACTAATCAATTAATAAGATGCAAAAGAGTGTGGCCATTTGCTAAACTAATTGCAATGAGTAGGCTGATTGAGATTCTACTACTTCCTCTTGGGTGGTATAAAATAATGGAAGGGTTTCGTATAATTCTATCCCATCTAATATACCTAACATGTATTGCATAATGTTCTCCACTATTCTATGCTGGTTTTATATAGTCTTATTTGATAAGTATCGAACATGTATAAATGCAACTTATAACGGCAAATTAACGATAAAGATGATCAATCTGATAATATTTACTTGTCTAAATCGTCTACAAACTATGATTCCATATACTTCAAAGAATGTAAAATTTAAAATGACTTCTAGTATCGAAAACACCTTGACTAGTTCAAAACAATTCAGAGGAGAGTTAGCACACAGTTCAACAGTACCTTCTTTGGCGCAAGAATTCTTTGATTATTGCTTTGAGCCTATTACCATTCATGGTGCTCAAATTTTCAGGAGGAGTTTGCTTCATCTGTTCAAACAGTTGCTGAATTGTGTCCTTCAGGAGCTCCTCCACCTCGAACGACTGAGAAACCGTAATCCATGCGTGGTTCTGGAAGTGTTTCTTCACAACAAAATCATCATACACCTTCTTAACCAGAGTGGTTTTCCCCAAACCTCCCATTCCCACCACTGAAACCACCTTAAGCCGTGATTCTTCCTCCACAAGCCACCGTAGTATCTGCTTTTTCGGGTTTTCAATCCCGACTAGCTCGGTTTCTTCTAATAAAAGAGCATCCCCTCGACGATCAATCCCTCTATTACTCACACATCGTGATGATGAACCTTCCCCGGGAACATTAAACCTGTAACTATACCTCCTATGTCCCTCTGCAATTTCTATAATTCTGGATTTGATATTTTGAATTCCAGAAGCAATTTTATAATGGGTTCTCAGATTTCGTATAGAGAAAATAAATTTCCTCAGAAAACCGTCACTTTTGAGGTGGAATTGCACCATGAAATCATCTATAATGTCTTCAGTATCATATGCAACATCTCGGACTTGCTTAACCCAGACTTTGAGCTCTGGATCATCGTCTTCAGCAGCATCAGCAACTCTGAGGAAAGCGATCATTCTCTCAAGTTCATCTCTGATATATTCAAATTCCTGCCTGACATTTTTGACCAGATTCACCTTTTCCTCCAATAAGATTGTGATTTTGTCAAGAACAAATGTCACTGCAGACTCTGCCATCTTCACAAAAGCTAATGATTTGGTCCCGAATTCTATGAGAGAGAACGCTAAAAATCAAATCGTGAACCGACAACTGTTATTGTTTTGCAGAACGAGACTACTCCCTTGATGTCGAAGTAGTGGCCTATGGGGTTTGGTGATTGAGTACTTTGTAACATTAGGAGCTTGTTTGGTAACAATTATAAGTCGATTAAAATTGAAAATATAATCGTTATTGGGTCCCATTCGTCTAATAAAAGTCAACAATAACGGTTCGTTTTTCAATTTTAATTCGATTTTAATCTCTCTCAAACAAGATCTATGTGTTTATATGCACACAAAAACATTGTTGGGAATATTTTCCCTATGAGAGGAAATAGAGAAGAAATCAAGATTAAAACAACAATATGATGAATTAAACCAAGACCAATTAAATCCAATAATGAAAATAAACAAAAAGAA
>CAIGRN010011782.1:0-23184 GCA_903798345.1 Fraxinus anomala | reverse complement strand
ATTTTATAATAATGTGCACCAAACGGAGCCTAAAAACTTAATTAATTTTTAAGAGAAAAACTCTTACTCTTTATTTAGGCGGCACCATCTCGAAGTTCACATATGTGAAATTATTTCAATATTTTTGTTACTTTTAGAAATGCTTGTACCCGTACTGAACTTCATTAAGAGTTTTTTAAACTCAATTCTCTAACCATAACAACGAGCACTATTTATCAATGGTAGAGTTTTAAATATATATAGTGTTAAAACTACCCAATTATTAAATGACTTGTTTTTATTCTTTAAACCTCGATATACTTATTTAGTATAGTTAGGTAGGGTTTCCATAATTGGTGGATATTTTAATCAAAGAATTTTAACCCCATCACTCTCGATGTTGATCTTACTAGTTCTTTTATAAAAGTTTAGTTAATCGATCAACTACATTCTCACTAGATTTTACATATATGAAAGAGATTACTCTGTGTTTAATTAATTTAATCATATATTCATATCTTAGACCCATGTCTAGATTTTTCGTTATATATTTCACTATATGCTATTGATAATGTAGTTTGACTATCACACAAGATGGGTATCAAAGACACATCCTTTGTACCCAAAGGAATTTCGTAAAGAAGATTTCTTAGCCATCTTTCCCTATTCGGCCAATGTTACTAACTTAAACTCCATTGTTAAGTGTGTAATGCATGTTTATTTCTTAGATTTTCAAGAAACTGCACCTCTTTCAAGAGTAAACACACAATATGAAGTAGATGTTTTCTCCTGCACTAGTATTTAACTAGCATCAATATATCATTCAAAAATTGTCGAAAACTTTGAATTTTGTAGTTCAAGGTTTTTGACTTTCTTTTAAGTAACCAAAAACCTTCGAATGTTCCGAACTTGGATTGCTAGTAAACTTATTTAGTTTATTAATAGCAAATGCAACGTTCGGTCTTATACATTATACCGCATACATAAGACTTCTAATTGCAATTGCATACTCGATTTGTACTATTGCTCTTCCATCGTTCTTTATTAATTTAATACTTGGATCCAACCGAGTATTTGCTTCTTTAATGTTCCAATGTTTGAACTTTTGCATCACATTCTCAATATAATGTGATTGGCTTAATGAATAACCCATACTACCCTTTTTAACTTTGATACTTGGATAATATCCACTTGTCCAAAAACTTTCATTTTGAACGTGGAAGATAGAAATCTTTATTTTTTTCCCCCAAATTCTTCTATGTCATTACTAATAATTAGCATACTATCAACATAAAGGTACACAAATATAATAATATCATCACATACTTTAGTCTATAAGAATTTATTAACTGAATTTTGAATAAAATCATATGACATAATAGTAGAATCAAATTTCTCATACCATATTTTAGGTGCTTGTTATAAATCATATAAAGATTTAACTAAATTGCATACTTTATGTCCATTTCTCGATAGAACAAATCCCTTTTGGTTATTTCATATAGATCTCCTCATCAAGATCCTCATTTAAAAATGTCGTTTTGACATCCATTTGATGGACATGCAAATCAAATATAGATGCTAATGCAAATAAGACTCTCATTCTTTTTGTCGATATCCCAACTACTAATCTAGCTTTATATATGTTAAGAGTACCATTGGTATTATATTTTCTTCTAAATACTCACTTGCAATATAGTTTTTGCTCCTTTTGGTAAATCGACAATCTCCAAAGTGTTGTTAGATATAATAGAATCCAAATTTTCATTTATTGTATATTTCCAAAATAAATAATGTTACTTGTACATAAGGGATTACATAATGGTTTATATATAGATGAGGTGTCAAAAAAAAAAAAAAAAAGAGCGTTAAACTTTTTCTTTTTATTTGGTTGAAAATTTTTTGACCCAATTATATTTTACCATATCATGCATATATAAATCATTATATATAAGTAGCACAACCGTTCCAAAATATGGAATCTCTAGAAGACATAGTTTCTTTATAAGTCTTATGATAACTTTCAACTTGAAAAACAAAAGGAATTGTCTTACAATATCCTTCCAATCTTTCTCGAGTGAGTAGAGAGAAATAAGTTGATAGTATATTTCTTTCGATCCTAAACTCTTTTCTTTTTAAACCCTTTTAGTTCTTCGAGGTACACTTGATTGTTCAACATCTTTTGAAAATGTTTCTTCTTTTGGTTATCTAGAAACGAGAATGTCTTCTTGAGTTTCACTAGGTTTTTGAGAATTTCTTGTTGCCACTACATTTTCAAAGAACTTCATATCCCTTGATTATATTATTACGTTGGATTCTAAGTTTAATAATTGACGAGCCTTATTATTTGAGGCATATTCTACAAAATCACATTTTATACCTCTAGAACCTAATTTGGTTCTCCGAGGATCCGTATTCTTACAATAAGCATGACACCCAATACGTTGAAATATCTTATGTTTGTGGTTCCCTTCCTTTCAATATTTTATATGGAGAAATCTTGTTCTTTTTCAAAGGGGTCATATTGACCATATGATATGCATTAAGTAATGCTTCATCCCTAAGTTAAAAGGTAATTCGACATTTAATGACATAGCATTAATCATTTCTAAGGAAGTTTTATTTTTTCTTTTAGCCAAACCATTTTGTTCAGGTATACATGGTGCAGAATATTGGTGTATCATGCCATGTTGTTCACAAAATATGTTGAATTATATTGAAAAATATTCCCCACCTCTATCACTTCTAAGAGTCTTCATTTTTTTTCTTAATTGATTTTCAACTTTTGCTTTATATACCTTAAATGTATTACATGCTTCGTCTTTATGCTTTAATAAATAAACATAAGTATACCTAGGACAATCATCAATGAATGTAATGAAATATGTATAATATCCTCTTGTTAACATGCCATTCAATTCACAAATATCAAAATGCACAAAGTTCAAGTAATTGAGACGTTCTTTCTAAACTATGAAATGTCTTGTTAATCATCTAAGATTTAATGCAAGTTTTACATCTAATTAAGTTATCAAGTTCACATGATATTAATCCACATTCAATCATTCTTTTCATAGTAGTGTAGAAATGGCTTTTTAGTCATCTTAGATTTAATGCAAGTTTTACATTTATCTAAGTTATCAAGTTCACATGATATTAATCTACATTTAATCATTCTTTTCATGGTACTTATACTTATGTGTGCTAATCTACCATGCCACATAAGTCAATCATATAAACAAAAGATTTGTTTTTATTATAATTATCCTCAATAATACATAACTTAACCATTCCTTCACTGGAATAGCATTTACCAACAAAATACCCATTTTGGGTTGATACAAGTTTACCCGACATATACAGAAGGACTCTACTTGCTAACTTTCTATTCATATATGTTTCATAAAGAACATTTGTTAGAGTTATCTTCTTTTCGATGTGAAGATGATATCGATGTTTCTTTTACCAATCACTTTAGAGTGCCCTTCATTTTTCATTTGAATTTCTTACCAATCAACAATATCATGAAAAGTTTTGAAAAGTGACTTATCATATTGAATAGTTGCACGAGTGTCATACAACCACTCTTGCATAGTGTCTCGATTTTCACAAACATAGCATGGTCTTTTGGACTTCTTTTTAAATTTTCCTCTATCCCATTTAGGACCAAGATGCTTCCATTTCTTTTGATGGATTGATCAGTTTTGTCCACGACATTGGATTTAGAAGAAAAATTCTCAATAAATACACTAAGGAAGAAAATATTTGGGATCCGATGTCTTAAGCCCCTATAGAAATTTTCATTATGAGGGAGCTTTTTGATAGAATTGAGACCCCTAATGGATAACCATTAACAATAGGAGAATTAAATAAAGAGGTTAAAGACCTCAAAAGAGAACTGACATTTTCACATGAAAAAATTGAAAATTCGCGGATTACCAAATTATTAATTATCAGTTTCTAGTTTTGACCTTACGTGCGGAATTGTACAATTAACAAGCAACAAGTCACTTTTAATTGTTTCTAGATGATTAAGCATACAATTCAATTATCCTATGTTAAATTACCGTAGTGTATATAAAAGCAGTAAATAACACTAATATTGATGAAGGAGAAACCCAACTGGAGTCCAGGATCAAGTCAGTTACCTCCACTATAGACAATGTGTGTTACAATTCAATTTCAAATTAGTTCCACTAGCTTTTGTAAACCCTGCAACTCCAAGATCTGCTGTTCATTTCAGCCCTGCGATATGCTACCGTAGATACTAACTAGACAACCTGCTAGATCTCCTGATCTACCTCATGTAGCTTCCAAGTTTTGTTGTACTTACAGACTCACAATCTTCTACAAAGATATGTTGTAGCAGTCTCACGTTTTTCTACACACGTCTCTTCCAAGCGGATACCCAGGAATCACCTATTCCTATTCTTTTTCCTGCGCTTATAGTACAACCTCTCTCAACCTCCAACAACCTCTGAAGTTTAATTGAGAAAGTACCTTCCTAAGGGTGTTTAGGAAGTAGGTGTTTCGAATTCTTCAATTTGATGTTTTCCCAAACAGGCGGTTATATGATCTCAAGAATAAAGAATGAATCAAAATGAAGGAATATGTTATTGGATCTTTACTGAATAAGATGAGGCAATGAAAATAATGAAAACCACACCCAAATTTTGTCCAATGTCTTGGATATTTATAGGAGAGAATAATTGGATTGAAAGGGCCGGAAAAACTGTTTTAAAATGCAAATTAGGATTTTTCGTATAAATTTATTGCTCGAGCGAAAAGCTAGCGACAGTCGAACGACACACTGTTGCTAGAGCGAGAGCTCAACGACAGGCAAAAGACAGACATTCTATTTTTGTCCCTCGAGCCATGTCCAGGAGATAGGCTAGAGAAAATGCGGCGCCGTGAACCCTAGACTTCATAACCTAATTTATATAAATTACATCCTAGGTCATTGACTTTTACAACACGTTACAAATTAGTCCTTTGTCCACAGAATCACCAACACAAAAAACCTAACAAACTCTCCATTTGACATTCTGTGACAAAACTATACAATAAGTCAATGAAAACTAAAATAAAATCTAAACTGATTCATCAAACTGACGTCTTTTGCATTCCTTGTTAAACCTGTTTCCTAAAATCCACAACTCAATACCCAATGTAAAAGCACGTGATATATGAAATTTAAAACTCATGAACACAACACAAATAAATATGCTAATTTGAGACGTGACATTAATGTCAATCAAAACACCAACCGAAACATTAACATCACAAAACATCAAAACTCAAATAGCTATGCATATGATATGCAATGCAGATGCTCCCATTTACTGCAGGTTCTCAATGTTTTTATGGAGTAGGCAAATGTATCTATGTCTCTCCCCAACGATCCCTAGACATAAAAACTCTCCCCTTTTGTATAATATTTTGTAATACTTATTTGTAAATACTCTCTCCCCATTTTTATCACAAATGACGAAGGGAAATTTTTTTTAAACATATAATCCTTCAAAAATGTAGTCGTTAGCATTCATAAGTATAATAAATGTACATTAAACATTCCCACACACTCAATTCAAGTTAATATGGAGTAAATTGTATAAGTGACCCATGTGTATAAAGTGTCAGTAATAATTTGTAAGCAAGATTCCAAATCTTAATTTTGTGAGAAAATACATGCTAAACATCACTGCCAATAAGTATATTCCCTACTTATGAAAGTCAAATCATTTAAAACACATTGGGACATTTAAATAGATGCTCATTTTGTATTGATATTTTCTTTTCTCCCCCTGTCTTTTTGCATATTTATTTTTCATATTGTTCAATATTTTAAGCTCATAATTATTTTTTTCACATCTTAAGTGCATGGTTTTCTCTATTAAGCGACTAAAATGATTAGGCTAGTTAACCCAAATCAGTTGACCATAGATGCCAGATTATGAGAAACCACACATGCTTAATTGCTGGAGTCAAATAGACTCCTAAGAAGAATATAAGATATTGAGTTTTTTATTACCGGGGATAAACTTGGGCTTAGGTCTAATAAATACGGTCAATTCATGTGTGAAGTCACATTGCTAACAAGTGATTGCCATCTCAAATCTCACACACGCTGTAGAGTTCGACTAATAAAATCAAAGTGTGCCCAGTGCAGATGGTACATGAAGACATATATACTAAATACTCCATAATAACCTAAGTCAGTAATGGAAACTATGTTACAGTTCATCAGTTATACCCATACATGATCACAACATACATATTCAAGAATATTATCTATCACGCTGTAGTAAAAATTTCTATCATTTTAGTTTTTCAATTTTCAATTTTTTTTTTTGTTTTCATTTTAAAGCATGAATTCACTACAAAACAAAACAAAAATCAAACACACAATTCAAAACAAAACGTGTATGTGCCAGTGCAAACATGACTAAAATGCACATGCATGAAACAAAAGTCTAAAAAAAACAAACAAATAAACGTAATGCATGCAAAAGGCAATAATACATAACAATTAAGCACGCGCATGCACAAAAAATACCTAATCAGCTAGGTATGCAAATGTTTTTACCTTTAAGAGTACCATAATCAATTTCACAATTTTTCAGATCACTTTTTTTCACCCAAACTTGCCTAGTGAAGGGAATATTTTCGGTCATCTGTGTCATTAACTTAGTCAATTGACTCACCTGATTAGTAAGAAAGTCAATTTGACCAACACACTCCTAATTGTTATTTCTATTTAAGTTTCGATTTCTATTTCTGTTCAGGAGATGACAACACCTATGCTTTATTTGTCATAACTCATCACGTGAAAATATGTAGGGATAAACTTAGGACCAAATGTATATGGATGCTGATCTCTATTCCTAGGTTGATGAGTCCTGCGCTGTTTAGGACTCACTGTCTAGTAGGCCTCTGTCTAACAAATTTCTTATCCTTAACATCGGGGTTAGGCACATGTTTAGGCTGGTCAGTAGTAGGGACAATCATGGTCTTAGAAGTACTAGCACTGTTTTCTTTAAAACCTAGACCTCCCTTATTTTCAGCCGGCTTGCCCATTCATAAAATGTTATCCAACTTTTCAGAACCACTAGAGAAAGCAAGCAGTTGAGACTTAGAATATTTTAGATAACTCAGAAGGTTCTTAACCTAGATAGCTTAGGTCTCTTTCCCAGTGGTCAACTTGCTGATTTTCCTAGAGGACTTCTCAAGCTCATGATGAGGTTCTTAACCTGAGTCTCTCATTCATGGATTTTACTTTACTCAGGATCGAGGTAGATTCCTTAATGTGCACTATTCACTTCTCATTTTCCAATTCAAGTTTCTTATTCTTCGCTTTCAAGGCTTTGGTTTTAATAAGAATCTTGAGACTGTCCTCATACATCTTATCATAAGCCTCTTGGATATCTTCCTCACTATCAGAATCTTTCTCACTATCTAAGTCCTCTTCTCTTTCATCCCTCGTCAGATCCTTCCTTAATTCTTATAGTAAAGACAATATATTTTTCACTTTCCTCATGAGTGGATTTTTCACTCTGATTGTTCAAGTTAGACTCGTCATCAGTGAGAGTAATATTCATAGCCTTATCCAAATTTCTCATACTGATAGGACACTCATTCCTAACATGACCAAAACCTTGACAATTATGGTACCTCACAAATTTAGATTTTCTCATAGATTCACTCGGGCCACCTTTGTGACTTTCTTGAAGGTTATTTTTCTTTCTAAACATTTTTCAGAATTTTTTAGCTAGGTAAGCTAACTCCTCATCATCAGGTGAATCATAATCAGACGATTCAGTTCAGGTATTTCTCACGAATTTCAAGGCTAGAGATTTATCTTTAACAGGTTTATCTAAGGTCAGCTCATACGTCTAGAGAGATCCAACTAATTCTTCTACCTTAATGGAATCTATGTATTTACTTTCTTCAATCACCATGATTTTAGGTCTGAAACGCTTGGGATAAGGATCTAAGAATTTTACGCACTATCTTAAGCTCGGAGATTTTTTCTACTAGGTTGAAACTAGAGTTTACTATGTCGTTTAAGCTCGCATAGAAGGCATCAAATGTCTCATTCTCTTTCATCCTAATCTCTTCAAATCTAGTGGTCAATATCTGCAACTTAGAGTTTTTAATAGCCCGAGTTCCCTCATGTGTGGTCTGTAAAATATCTCAAA
This sequence comes from Fraxinus anomala, assembly GCA_903798345.1. NCBI lineage: Eukaryota > Viridiplantae > Streptophyta > Magnoliopsida > Lamiales > Oleaceae > Fraxinus > Fraxinus anomala. Next base: position 15,007 of record CAIGRN010011782.1, on the reverse strand, counting down.
CTTTTTTAGCAAGCTTACACATAGACACTCTCCTAAACTCTTCTGGGGATACCACCATAAACAAGGCATGTAAGACTTTACTGTTCTAGTTACATTCTTCTAAGTTGGCCCTAGTCCAATTAGCAATGGGAGTGGGGGTCATTACGTTATTTACAGTTGTATTAGGGACACTCCAACTATTCACCACACTCAACCAAATCCATTCATCCATAGATTTTAAGAACACTCTCATCCTAACTTTCCAATAGGCATAGTTAGTGCCATCAAAGTATGGCGAGACGGACAATGAACTACACATCTAGACAAATTAAGGCCAGGAATCAAAATTAGGCTCTGATACCAATTGAAATTTCGCAGATTACCAAATTATTAATTATTTGTTTCTAGTTTTGATCTTACGTGCGGAATTGTACAATTAACAAGCGACGAGTTACTTTTAATTGTTTCTAGATGATTAATCATACAGTTCAATTATCCTATGTTGGATTGTCGCAGTTTATATAAAAGCAGTAAATAACACCAATATTGATGACGGAGAAATCCAACTGGGTAAAAACTCTGGGACCAAGCCAGTTACCTCCACTATAGACAATGTGCGTTACAGTTGAATTTCAAACTAGTTCCACTAGCTTTTGTAAATCCTGCAACTCTAAGATCTGCTGCTCATTCCAACTTTGCGATCTGCTACCGTAGATATTATCTAGACAACTTGCTAGATCTCCTGATCTACCTCCTGTAGTTTCCAAGTTTTGCTGTACTTATAGACTCACAATTTCCTACCAAAATATGATGTAGTAGTCTCACGTTTTTCTGCACACGTCTCTTCCAAGTGGATACTCAGGGATCACCTATTCATATTCTTCTTTCTGCGCTTGTAGTCCAACATTTCTCAACCTCCAACAACCTTTGAAATTAAACTGAGAAAGTACATTTCTAAAGATATTTAGGAAGTAGGTGTTTTGGATTAGTTTTCCCAAACAGGTAGTTATATGATCTCAAGAATAAATGATGAATCATAATGAAGGAATATATTCTTAGATCTTTAGAGAATAAGATGTAGCAATGGAAATAATGAAAACCATACCCCAATTTCGTCCAATGTCTTGGATATTTATAGGAGAGAGTAATTGTGTTGAAGGGTTGGAAAAACTGTTTAAAAACGCAAATTAAGGTTTTCCGTATAAACTTGTCGCTCGAGCGAGAAGCTAGCGACAGTCGAGTCGCTCGAGCGAAAGCTCAGCGACAGACGGGCGACAAACATTCTGTTTTTGTCGTTCGAGCCATGTTCAGGCGATAGGCTAGAGAAAATGCGGCATCGTGTTTCTCTTCTTTTCATTCTTGAATCCTACACCTCATTATCCAATTTATACAAATTGCACCCTAGGCCCTTGACCTTTACAACATGTTACAAATTAGTCTTTTGTCCACAAAATCACCAACACTAAAAACCTAACAAAAACTGAGAATGAAGTATTTTTATCATAAATTCAAACGGTAGTTATTCAAAGATGGTAGGTAAAAATTTCCCTAGTGGTTAATAAATCATTCACAATCAAAACAGCTGCTTTAATTGATAGTGGTGCTGATTTAAATTGTGATAGGGAATGACTTATCCCTAAATACTCAAAAAAATGCTTTTGCAAAGTTTAACAACAACTAATAGAGTAAATATGAAAGTAAAACATAAACTAACACATGTTAGCAATGAGGGATTATGTATAAATTAATCCTTCATTATGGTTAAATATCTCTCTCAAGAGATAATTTTAGGAATTCCCTTTTTGAACAAAATTAACCTATCTTAATTGATGACGATGGGATATCCACTATCATAAAAGGTAAAGAATACTTTTCAAATTTATCTCCAAACTGATAATATAGGAGACAAATGTCTTAAAATGACAAGAAATTTCTAAGTTAAATACAATAATTTTTCTTAAAGAGAAAACAAGAATTTTTCAGATTAAAGAATTATTAAACAAATCGGAATTTTTGAATAAAATAAAGGTTAAAGAAAATAAGTTGATTTTAGAGGTCTGTAGTGATCATCCTAATGCCTTTTTGAATAAAAAAGTGTTGGAATATTGTGAAAAAGAATCAGTCCTTAATGAAAAAAGGGTTTATTAGATCATGTCTAATTCCTTGGAGTTGCTATGCCTTTTATATTAATAACTTGGCAGAGAAAGAAAGAGGAGTACCTAGATTAGTAATTAATTATAAACCCATACATAAAGCTCTACGGTGGTTAATGTATCATATCCCTAATAAAAGAGACTTATTATCGAGGTTTACCGGAGCTCTATTTTCAACATTTGATTTAAAATTAGGATATTGGCAAATCCAAATAGATGAAAAGGATAAATATAAAACTACATTTAGAGTTCTCTTGAGCAATACAAATGTTATGTATTTTAGGTTAAAAAATGTCCCATCTGAATTTCAAAAAATCATGAATGAAATCTTTAATCAGTTCTCGACATTCATCATAAATTACATTGATGACATATTAGTCTTTTTCCCAAAGTATTGACCAACATTACAAATATTTAAATTCTCTATTCAATGTCATTAAGAAAAACGGCTTGGTTATCTTGGCTAAAAAGATGCAATTATTTCAGACAGAAATAAGATTTTTGGGACACCAAATTAAAAAAAGGGAAATAATCCCAATTTATAGAAGCATTGAATTTGCATATAAATTTCAAGACAAAATCTTGGAAACGAAACAATTACAAAAGGTTCTTAGGAAGTCTTATCTATATCGTAGACTTCGAACAAAATCTTGCATATAGTAGTGGCAATCGAGCCGAGCAGTCAGCTCGTCAAAAACGAGCTACAAGCCACTCGGGCTTGTCTTTTTGACGAGCCCGAGCACGAGCCGAGCCCGCTCGGCTCGCTTTTTGACGAGCGGCTCGTGGGTGTTTTTTTTTTTTAAAGACTTATCTTATTATTAAAAAAAAAATGACGAGCTCACGAGCCGAAGCTCGGCTTGGCTCGGCCCATGAGCCACGAGCTCACGGGCCGAGCCGAGCCGAGCTTGACCCGTGAGTAACGAGCCGATTTGGTTTGTTTCAAAACAAATTTTCACAAGGGGTAGGCTTTATTATCTGTTTTTGATTTTCAAATTGAATTTATTTATGGAGATTCAAATTCTTTACCCAATTATCTAACAACAGAATTTTTTCACGGACAATATACAACAGACCTTCCCGAGTTTTGGGGGAGAAATAGTCAAAGCTCCTTGAGTTCTAGACATGCCTTAAGTTGGGCATCAAGCCAACTAGAATCAAAATCCTTAAATTAGGATAAAACTTTTAAAGGAGCCCTGATTGAGGGAAAGAGTAACTATCAAGAAACTCATGAAAAGGAAATGGTAGAGGTAGTATTGTTACTTAACGACGTAGATCTTAAATTTATATGTGATCCTTTTGACATTGCAAGCACATATTTGAACTATCCATAATATTCCTGCACTTTGAGCAACAGAATCTGACGATTCTTTGAAGAAATCTTAACCCAAACAGTCTAATAATGTATTATTTGTCCTATAATTATAGGACTACATTGAGGCATGGAACAAAGCCTTTTTGTATCAAAATTTTTTATGTTTAGAAAATCATTTGATCTTGAACAAGTGCCAACTAGTTTTTTGAGTGGATCATGAATATGGACTGAAAGAAAAGATCTTTTAAAGTGTATAAAGATCCAAATGGGTTTCCATCTCTTTGTTGAGCCTTCCCTTACAAATCGTGGCATAAAAGTGATAACCCAGAAATCGTTTAAAAAACTTCTGAATCATGTAAAGTCTAGAGAAATATCTTTAAAGGGAATCAAACAAGCACTAGGAAAAAGCAAACTTTGTCGAAGGCCAACTTAAATCGGTCAAAAAGGCGATTATTATAGATAATCCACTTTTATCACCACTGGAGTCAAAACAAAAGATACTTGAGGTTATGACAGTATTTTTGGAAGACGAATACGCGTCAATGAAGTCTATCTAGATCCGTAATATCTGAGAAAACCTCGAATTAAAGAAAACTGTTACGATTTGTTATTAGGTTCCCACGTGGTCTAGCCGACCTCGAGGTAAATTCCGAGGCCCTGGGGTAAAGTCCGAGGCCCGTTACCCAATTTGAGGTGGGCATTCCGACGCCCTAGGATAGTGACGAGGCCCATGCTGCTGTGAAGTCCGAGGCCCGTCATTAATCTAAGGTGGACATGCCGAAGAGGCTTAGATCAGAGGCTCCAGCCCAACTAGTGACGACCCACGTGCAAAGATCCTGAATTTATTATAGAGATCCTTTTGGAATGACTGATGTGACTCTTATAAAAGTGCATTTGTGTCTTGTTTTGTCAATAGGGTGTAAGAACATTAAATGCTCTGAAGGGCTAGGGAAGTCAACTTGATGGCTAGGACTTGATGTTTTGGCCGAGGAGATGAGGCCACGTCTAATTTAATCCAAGGGTTACAATTTCATTTGTAATACTATAAATACCCCCACCATGTAACAATTGAAGACAAATGCAACTTTAAACACTTGGAGCAACATATTTTATTCTCTTACATTGATTTACAATCTTTGATCCGAGTTCTTATCTATTGGTAATTATTGTACAATTGTATGCCGTTACCACGTCGGAACCCGAACGGAAACGTCTCGTGTCGTTGAGCTTCTCTCATGTCCATTTCTAGAGTAATCTCGACTGTTGATTGGTCTTAACGTGTTGGATCTTGCTTGCGCATACACGAGTGAGTCCGACATCTTTTGGCAATATTTTTTGACGTCAACAGATTGGTGCAATATGTGGGAATCCACACTATAACCATGAGCAACCCCATGGAAAAAGCTTTCTAAGAACAGTTTGGGCATTCCCCTTGAAAAAGAATTTGTTCTTGAAATAGAACAAGAGGAAGCCCCCAGAGTTAGAAAACGATTCAGTTAGGCTTGAAAAGAGATGAGCTCAGGCAGAGATGCCCCTCCCAGGCGTGTGAGGGAAAGCGATGACGAAGTCCCCGCCACAATCATCCCAGTGGGTTGGAGTCGACCTGATCACCATCACACATGAGGTAGGATGAGGATGGCAGCCCAACTCACTAGGGAAATAGCCACCATGGCATGGCAGCCAACATGAGAAGCATTACCAACCAAAATTTAGCAATGTAAGAACTATTGAGACAAATGCAAGGCCAATGGGGTAATCCAATCCCTCCCTTTGCACCCCAACAATAGTACCAGCAAGAGGATGAGGTACAAAGTCACAGAGTACATCCTACTAGGCACACCAAAGAGTACAACCCCTTTGAAAGGGAAGTAGAAGTTGACATCTTCTCCAATTATGCATCGACCGACCCACTGAGACACCTTTCAATATGGAGGACAACTTCCCCTCCAGAATATGAACCTGAGTCTAGGCCTCAGAGGTCCGTCAGTGTATTCGACCGAATCAGCCCTGAGAATCCAGAGCCCAAGCATCAACAACATGAAATTTCGACGCCTAGGAATAGGCCTTGGTCCCCCACCTCCTGAGATATGGAAACCAAAGGAAATGCAAGAATATGGCCCCCGTGTTACCCCGCCCAGATATAGGCATCAAAGGAGAGGTGGAGAGGCTCAGAACCAAGCAGGTCCCTCCGTCCCACCACCTAGGTAAGAAGTGGATGACCCCCTAAAAAGGGGAGGACGCTGAAGAAGCGGATGACCCCCTGAAAAGGAGAGCCGTTGAAGTGGCTTTGAATAGGAAAACCCCTTGAAAGGGACACCTACAAAGAAGTGGTTACATGTGATGAATTAAGAGGCCTCATTCTCGAACCATGTGACTTCGTCTTTACACAAATATTTCATCTACTTTAAATGCATGGGCCTCATCTTTGCCTATACTTCAGAAATTCAGCATGAGGGCCTCATTCTTGCCTATGCTTCAACAATTCAGCACGAGGACCTCATTCTTACATATGCTTCAGTAATTCAGCATGAGGGCCTCATTTTTGCCTATGCTTCAGCACTTCAGCATGAGGGCCTCATCATTACCTATACTTAATCAATTCAGCATGCAAGGGCCTCACCTTTGAATAAAGGAAGATGTAATCTCTTGAAAACCTCATTCTTTGAATAAAGGACGAGGTAATATTTTTTGAAGTCCTCATTCTTTGAATAAAAGAAGAGGCATCATATTTTATAAGTCCTCGTTCTTTGAAAAAGGAAGAGGCAAATCACCATATGCTTAATTCTGGCCTCGCGAGATGGTTATTCCTCGCCTTTCACTATCATTGAGCCTAGTTGTAAACCTCGTCTATCCGAGGCTCGCTTATAAGACTCCGATAGTTCAAGAGCTATTCGTAGGATGTCTATTTCCTGCCCGCCAGATGTTTATTCTTGGCCTTGCGAGATGGTTATTTCTCACTTCTCACTATCGTTGAGCCTAACTGTAAGACCTCGTCATTCCGAGGCCAGTTTATAAGACTCCGATAACACTATCGTTGAGCCTAGCTGTAAGACCTCATCTATCCGAGACCCGCTTATGAGACTCCGATAGTTCGAGAGCTATTAGCGGGATGTCTAGTCTCTGCCTCGCCAGATGCTTACTCCTGGCTTCGCGAGATGGTTATTCCTTGCCTCTCACTATCGTTGAGCCTAGCTATAAGACCTCGTCTATTCGAGGCCCGCTTGTAAGACCTCAATAGTTCGAGAGCTATTTGCGAAATGTCTATTTCCCGCCTCGCCAGATGCTTACTCCTAGCCTCGCGAGATGGTTATTCCTCCCCTCTCACTATCATTGAGCCTAGCTGTAAGATCTCATCTATCTGAGGCCCGCTTATAAGACTAATAGTTCGAGAACTATTAGCGGGATGTCTATTTCCCACCTCGCCAGATGCTTACTCCTGGCCTCGCGAGATGATTATTCCTCGCCTCTCACTATCATTCAGCCTAACTGTAAGACCTCGTCATTCCAATGTTAGTTTGTAAGACTCTGATAGCACATAGTTATTTGCGAGATGTTTATTCTCCGCCACGCCAGATGTTTATCCCTATTGGAGATCTCATTTCTTAAATAAAGGAAGATGTATTATCATGAAGTCCTTGATCCTTGAATAAAGGAAGAGGCAAGATATCTTAAGGTCCTCGTTCCTTGAATAAAGGAAGAGGCAGTTCACATTCCTTGAATAAATGAAGATGTGGCATTATCTTGGAGTCCTCATTCAGGAAACAAAGTTTATAATCTATAAAATCAAATTCGCACAAGTTCAAAAATTATAAAGTACCTTTTATTGACAAAGATCAAATGGGAAGCCTCTTCATAAATGATCTGTCCCTATGAAGGGAAGCATGGGCACTTCAGAGATGAGGATCAGATCCTAAAAGGGATTATCGAGATGGACATCACAAGCCTCCAATGACGGGGCTGAACGTCATACGAGAAGCCTCTATATGGATAAACCATCCACCATGTGGAGAAGAGTGGGCGCCTCGGAGATGAGGATTAGATCCCAAAAGAAATTACCTCATTGGCTTTCCGAGGCGGACATCACAAACCTCCTATGACAAGGCTGAACGTCATGGGAGAAGCCTCTACATGGATGAACCATCCACCATGTGGAGAAGCTTGGGCTTCTCAGAGATGAGGATTAGATCCCAAAAGGGATTACCTCATTGGCTCTCCGAGACGGACATCACAATCCTTCTATAACGAGGTTGAACGTCATGGAAGAAGCCTCTACATAGATGAACCATCCACCATGTGGAGAAGCGTGGGCACCTCGGAGTTGAGGATTAGATCCCAAAAGGAATTACCTCATTGTCTCTTTGAGGCGGACATCATAAGCCTCCCATGACGAGGCTGAATGTTATGGGAGATGTTATGTACTGAGACATGAAAATGAGCCTCGACAGTTCAGAAACTCTCTGACTCAGCTCCAAAACAAATTCAGCTATCTTCAAAGTAAATGAATCTCACAGTTCAGCAACTCTCAGCCTCAGCTCCAAAACAAATTCAGCTATCTTCAAAGTAAATGAGCATCGACAGTTCAGCAACTCTCAGCCTCAGCTCCAAAACAAATTCATCTATCTTCAAAGTAAATGAGCCTTGACAATTCAACAACTCTCTTCCTTAACTCCAAAACAAATTCAGCCACCTTCAAGATATTTGAGTCAGCTTTAAATCAACTATCAATTCCATGCACAATATAAATATTTATGCATGGACTTGGGAGACTAGTATGATGAATCAGAAATTTTAAAAGCTTTCATATGATATCCGAGAAAGGTATTTCGTTAACTACTAAAAGTCCACGCATAGTATAAATAATCACATATAGACTTGGGGGACTATTGTTATGACTTGTTATTAGGTTCCTACGTGGTCTAGCCGGCCCCGAGGTAAATTCTGAGGCCCTGGGGTAAAGTTCGAGGTCCGTTACCCAATTCGAGGTGGGCATTCAGAGGCCCTAAGGTAGTGACAAGGCCCATGCTGCTGTGAAGTCCAAGGTCCGTCATTAATCCAAGGTGGACATGTCGAAGAGGCCTAGATCCGAGCCTCCAGCCCAACTAGTGATGACCCATGTGCAAAGATCCTGAATTTATTATAGAGATCCTTTTGGAATGACTGATGTGACTCTTGTAAAAAGTGTATTTGTTGTCATGTCTTGTCAATAGGGTGTAAGAACATTAAATGCTCTGAAAGGCTAGGGAAGTCAACTTGATGGTTAGGACTTGATGCTTTGGTTGAGGAGATGAGGCCACGTATAATTTGATCCAAGGATCACAATTCCATTTGTAACACTATAAATACCCCCACCATGTAACAATTGAAGACTAATGCAACTTTAAACATTTGGAACAACATATTTGATTCTCTTACATTGATTTACAATCTTTGATCCGAGTTTTTAGCGATTGGTAATATTGTACAATCGTATCCCGTTACCCCATCGGAACCCGAACGAAAACTTCTCGTGTTGTTGAGCTTCTCCCACATCCATTTCTAGAGTAATCTCGAACGTTGATTGGTCTTCACATGTTGGATCTAGCTTGCGCATGCACGAGTGAGTCTGGCATATGTTGGCAACATTTTTTGAGGTCAACAAAAACCAAGCGGGTCCCGATTTCTTAAAAGGAAAAGATTTTTTTTAATAAAAAAAAAGATTATTTCTTTGGAGATACAGATGCTGAGGATGATGGTTATACTCATTTTAATGAAGACATAGAAGACTACTTGGGAATGGAACTATATTCTCAAGAAAGAAAATCGAATGAATCTAACAGAAAAGTTAAAAGGAATTTTCATTAAATGACAAAAAAAAAAAAAAAAAGAATGACATGTCGAGACTTTCGAGTTCGAAATTATTGGCAGAATAAAGCTTTAAAAAATTTTTAAAACAGTTGAAAGACTCTAAAATGGTGGCAGACAAGAGCTTAAAAGCTTACAAGACATGTGGCTGAAGATGCATAAGAGATGTCATACGTTGACAAAAATGTTGCGAAGTTTTGTGCAGGAATTATGTGAAGATGGGCTGAAAACAAGAGAGGCGCTGCGTTCTAGGAGGACTTCATGTGAAGACCTTTTAATTTGTGCTCACAATTAAACTGAATGAGACTTGAAGTCCAAATCTCTTACTTAAGGAGACGTTGTCTGTGTTTTCAGGAAGAGTCTTTTTCATGTTAAGTTCTATATTGCTTCCTTTACTTTCAATTATGAGTTAGTTGTAAAAAAGCATCTAAGTACTTTTAGTCCCCTACTTTATAATATTTTCCATGAAGAAATAAAATGGAACTTCTTGCATTCTGCTTGCTTTGTTCTGGAGTGCTGAACTTATTTCTTATCCTGCAGTGATTTTAAGTTTATGTTTCTCCAACTGAAATAATGAGGTTCGACCCAACTAACACCTAGAGGGGAGGGGGGTGAATAGGTGTTTATGTGGAATTAAAGATTATTTTCGACCTTACGTGTGGAATTATACAATTTAAAGTAACAAATCACTTTTTAATTGTTTCTATATGATTAAACAAACAATCAAATTATTCTAAGTTGAATAGTCACAATTTGTAATAAAAAAGCAATAAATAATACTAATATTGATGATGGAGAAATCCAACTGGGTAAACACTTCGGGACTAAGCCTCCACTATAAATGAATTAACTTACAGTACTGTCAGATACGACTAATTCTAGTGCTTTATAACCTCCTATTTGTAATCACCAAAGGCCTTCTAGATTCCATACTCTTGCAGCAACTTCCGTCCTTCTGAATTCATCTATCTCCTATAGATTAATGAAAACTCCTTATTCTCCAATGACCAGAAACTCTGATCACCTTCCTTGATCTTCAGAACTTTGATAGATATTGTGGAAGTATGTGTTTTGGTATTTGGTTTAAGTGATGATGATATTTTTCAAATCAATGATCAAAGTAAAATGATGGTTGAACTCTAATAATGATATGGAATGATATGGAGGATCTAAAATAATGTTTATCCCAATGTTCAACCTCTGATTTCGTATGAGTGGCGTCCATATATATAGTGAAGAGGTTTTGGGTAGTATGCACCGGATAAAAGCCTTGTAAAATGCAAATTAGGTTTTTTTGGAAAACACTGTCGCTCGAGTTAGAGCTTAGCGACAAGTGAGAGACGGTGTATCATTCGAGCGAAGTCTAGGCGATAACCGGGCGACGCAACTTCTATTTTTACATCTCGAACAACAGCTAGGCGATAGGCTAGCGAAATTGCAGCGATGTTTACTCCTTTGTCCCAAACTCGAACCCTAGGTTTTCTAACTTACTACTTGACCCTTTGACTTTTAAAAACTCTTTTACAACAATAGTTTTGTCAAAAGATTGCCAACAACTTCAAAACCTAACAAATCCTCCTTTGACATTCTGTGACAAAACACGTATTACAAATCAAATAAATTTAATCCAATCTACCTAAAACCAACTAACACGTCTGAAACTTGCCTTTCCTTTGTTCAAACATGTTTCCTGAAATCAAAAACTCAAATACCAAGTGTAAAATGAACTAAAAAAAAAATACCAAATATAAAAGTACGTGATACATGACATATAGCAATATAGTCACATGATCATAAATACGCATCCTAGAATGAGAAGTAATACTAATGTCAATCAAAACACTAACCGAAGCATTGATATTACAAAAAATCAAAAACCCAAATAGCTATGATTTATGATATTAATGGTCACTCCCCATTTTTGTCACAAATGACGAAGGGATCAATATCAAATTTCTTTAACATCAATATACAATAATTCAAAATATGCAGTTGATAGTACGCACATGCATAATCAATGATCAGTAAACCTTCCCACATACACAATTCAAGTTAACATGGAGTAAATTATATAAGTGACCTATGTGTGTAAAGTGTCACTAATCTTTTGTAAGCAAAACTCCAAACCTTAATTTGTGAGAATGGACATGCTAAATATCACTGTCGATAAGTGTATTCTTCTACTTATGAAAGTTAAACCATTTAAAGCACATTAGGACCTTTAAACAAAAAGCTCATTTTTAGATAAATTATTCTATTCTCTCCTTGATGTTGAGCATATTTTATTTTTCATATTTTTCAAAATTTTTAAGTTCATCATATATTTTTTACATCTTAAGTGCAAATCCTTCTCCATTGAGCGACTAAAATGACCCCTATAGCGAGTTTTAGGTCGGTAGCCCAAGTTCATTGACCATAGGCACCAGATTATGAGAAACCCCACATATTTAATTCCTCGAGTCAAATAGGCTCCGAAGAAGAACATATGATATTGAACTTTTTTATTACCGATGATAAAATTGAGTTTAGGTCTAATAAATAAGATCAATTCATGTTCAAAGTCACCTTACTAACATGTGACTGTCATTCCAAATCTCACACATGCGGTAGAGTCCCACTAACAATATCATAGTGTGTGTAGTACAAATAGTATATGAAAGCACTTAGACTAAGTACTCCATAATAACCAAAGCAAACAATGAAAACTATATTACAGCTCAACAATTAGACCCATTCTTGATCACAACAACAAATTCAAGTATTATATATCATTTTGTAAAAACAATCCCCCCACCCCCCCTTTTTTTTCAAAATTCCAATTTTTTTTATTATTTTTTTAAAAAAATTCAAACAACTCAAAACAAAATAGCAAAATAAAAAAAATCGAGATGCATGCTATAATAAACGAAACACCGTGATAAATCACAAACATGCACCAAAAGTATTTAATCAGTTCGGTATACAAACGCTCTTACCTTTAAGAGCTCCGTGATCAATTTCAAAATTTTCCAAGTCACTCTTTTTCACCTAACCCTGTTTAGGGAAAGACTTATTTCGAGTCAACCGTGTCATTAATTTGGTCAAATGACTCACTTGATTAGTGAGGAAATCAATTTGACTATCAAAATCTTGATTTCTAACTAGTGAAATTCTGATTTATATTTTTATTTAGGAATTTATGACACCTAGGCCTTATATGTCATAACTCACCATAATTAAAACAAATAAGGATAAATCTAGGTCCAAAGTTATGTGGTCGCTAATATCTATTCCTAAGTTGGTAAGTTCTACGCTGTCTAGTAGGCTTTTGTCTTACGACCCTTGTTCTTGAGTTCAAGATTAGGAACACATGTAGACTAGTTGGTGGAAGGGATAAAAAGTTTTTTGGAATACTAGTCATATTATGATTGGTCTAATTATATCCTAGACTTTACCTATTCCCAGCTGGTTTGTTCAACTTCAAAAGGCTGTCCAGTTTTTGAGATCCACTAGAGAAAGCACGAAGTTGAGACTTGGAATCTTGAAGTCAGCTTACTCACATTTTTGGTAGAATCCTGAAAGTCAGCTATGAGTTTCTCTCTCTCTATCTCATGTTCATTAACCTTCTTCAATACAACTTTATTGACCTTCTTTATCTTACGACTCTCTTCAAATAAATTTTTATACACCTCACCAATCTCATCCTCATCTTCAAAATCTTTCTTAGATGGCTCACCACTATCTACATCCTCAGCCTTGTCCCTTCCCTTATCAGATCCATTCGTTATTCTATCAGCAAAGACAATATATTTCCCACTTTCTTCATGTGTGGATTTCTCACTCTGATTGTCCGATCTAGACTCGTCATCAGTGAGAGTAGCTTTCATAGCCTTATCCGAATTTCTTACTGCTAGGGCACTAACTCCTAATATGACCAAAACCTTGACAATTATGACATTTCATATATTTAGAACTCTTCCTAGACTTACTAGGACCACTTCTAAGCTTCTCTTGAGGTTTCTTTTTATTCCTGAACATTTTTCAGAATTTTTTAGCCAAGTAAACTAGCTCCTCTTCAGTAGGTGAATTTGAATTTGAGGACTCTTTATGACTATTCCTCACAATGTTTAAGGCCAAAGACTTATCGTTTGTGGGTTTAGCTAAAGTCAATTTATAAGTCTAAAGACGTCCAACCAGGTCTTCCACCTTAATAGAGTCTATATCTTTACTCTCATCAATAGCCATAATTTTAGGCCTAACTCACTCAGGTAAGGATCTAAGGATTTTTCTAGCAATTTTAGGCTCAGGGATTCTCTTACCTAGGTTGAAACTAAAATTCACTATGTCGTTTAAGCTCGCATAAAAATCATCAAAAGTCTGATTTTCCTTCCTCCGAATTTCTTCAAATCTAGTGGTTAACATTTGTACTTTTAAGTTCTAAACTGCATGAGTCCCCTTATGTGTGGTTTGTAGAATACTCCATACCTCTTTGGCTACCTCACACGTTGAAAATAAGGCATAAATAAGGCATGTAAGGCTTTGCTATTCCAGTTGCACTTATCTAAGTTTGCTCTAGTCCAATTAGCAATGTGAGTGGGGATTATTTCATTATTAACCATAGAACTAGGTACAACCCAACCATTCACAACACTTAACTAAATACGTTCATCGATAGATTTTAAAAAATCTCTAATTCTAACCTTCCAGTAGGCATAATTATTGCCATCGAAATATGGTGGGACAGATAATGAAATACTCATCTAGGAATCTAAGGTCATGATTTGAATTTAGGCTCTGATACCAATTGAAATAACGAGGTTCGACCCAACTAACACCTAGGGGGGTGAATAGGTATTTATGCAAAATTAAAGATTATGTTTGACCATACGTGGATAATTATACAATTAAAAGTAACAAGTCACTTTTTAATTATTTTTAGATGATTAAACAAACAGTCCAATTATCCTAAGTTGAATTGTCGCAGTTTGTAATAAAAAAGCAATAAATAACACCAATATTGATGACGGAGAAACTCAACTGAGTAAAAACTCCGGGACTAAACCAGTTACCTCATTATAAAAGAATCAACTTATAGTAATGTTAGATTCGACTAATTCTAGTGCTTTCTGACCTCATGACTGTAATCACCAAAGCCTTCCTCGATTGCATGCTTTTGCAGCAACTCCCGTCCTTCTGAATTCGTTTATCCCCTGTGGATTAATGATAACTCGTTGTTCTCCAACAACCAAAAACTCTGATCACCTTCCTTGATCTTCAGAACTTTGACGATATTGTGGAAGTACACGTTTTGGTGTTTTATTTAAATGATGATGATGTTTTTCAAAGCAATGATCAAAGTAAAATGATGATTGAACTCTAATAATGATAAGGAATGATATAGAGGATGCAAAACAATGTTTCTCTCAATGTTCAATCTTTGATTTTCATATGATTGGTGTCCATATATATAGTGAAGAGGTTTTGGGTAGTATGGGCTGAATAAAAGAGTTGAAAAATGTGAATTAGATTTTTTCAAAAAATACTGTCGCTCGAGCAAGAGCTCATCTCTCGAGCGACAGGCGAGCGACGATGTCTCACTCGAGTGAAGTCCAGGCGATAGGCAGGCGACGCATCTTCTATTTTAACCGCTTGAGCAACAGCTGGTCGACAGGCTAACGAAATTGCTGCGACGTTTACTCCTTTGTCCCATAGTTGAATCCTAGGACTTCTAACTTACTACTTG
>CAIGRN010011762.1:2334-14818 GCA_903798345.1 Fraxinus anomala | reverse complement strand
TCGGAATATACTTTTATGATTTTTAGTGTCCAAACCGACCAACCTGACCGAAACTTGATTGGGTTGGAACACATATTTGGGTTGGGTTGGTTTGATTTTTTTATCAAACCGACTATATTGAGTTGGGTTTGAGTTGGACGCCCACCCTAGTAGATACTAGCTAGGAAGAATGATGTAGTTTTGTGTATCGTTTTTATTATTATGATTATTGCAGTTAATTAACTTATCAATAATTACTTGATTTGTAAATGGTAATGAGTCGAGAGACGAGTTAATTATTTATACCAAATAATAAAAGTCGATAATTTAGCTAGAGAATAAAATATACTTCTAGGATTATACCGGGAATTAAATTAATGTCTTGGTTGATTGATACATTTAATTAGATTGAAATTCACGTAGAGATATAATGTGTTTACTTAATTAAGTAGAACTAAATTTGTTCGAGAGAGTTTTCCAATTAAATTTGAGAAGTTCGTCCAAATATTCATGTTAATCATTTTTCATGGCTTTTTATGATAAATCAAGCGGGAGAATTAAGGTGAAGTCGTGAGTCATATCACATTGTAATCCAAAAACCAACACCGTCAACTAGTTTGATAATCATAGCTATAATCCACTTTCATGTTAATATTGGTTCAAATAAAATAGTAGGACTAATTTCGGTTCAAAATTTGTAATACAATTCTCGTGGAACGATAATCCTACTACTTATGTCCACTTCACTATGAGTTTGACAATATCGTACACTTGTGATTTTTGTCAAACAATTTTGCAGAGATTATGAAGAGATTTTGGTGATTTTTATAGCGTGGGTTATCAGATTTGTGAGTAATTTGGATTTTGGGCCAATCGTATTATGTGAAAATAGGATTGTGTTTTTTAAGTACTTTCAAAATGCAATTTTTTATATATATTTCTTCAAGATAAAATAGTGAGGATGCCAATTTCGTGCTCTTAATTCTTATGGATATGTGAAGTTTGTATTGTTGCAATATGCAAAAAAATAATCTACAGAAATCTTCTTTTGAGCTTCACATGTTGAACTCCAAGCCCAACATATAATGCATGTTTAGGAAGTTATTATAACATGTTTAAATTATAAATAAATAGATAGAAATAAAAGGGTAAATAGGTACATAAGATTTATAGATCTTACGAAATGGACGAATTAAAAGAAAAATGAAAAATGACCAAGAGTGTTTATAATTCAAACCTCCACAGCAATTTTGTCTGCTGCAATTGAAAATCTCTAATTCAATATTTTAATCACAATGCTTTCACACAGTATTCGTTTTGCACATTGAAAATCTCTAATTCAATATTTTAATCACGATGCTTCACATAGTCTTCATTTTGCCGCTATGGCAATATCAAATCAAGAAGTACTAGGCATGATCTCAAAATAATAACTGTCAAAGTGCCGGATAGCATTGTCTAACGTCCAGACAGATTTGCCGGCCATAAAAAATTGGCGGTAAAAAGTAACACTGAGATTTATAATATTGTCCTCGTATTTTTGAGTTTATGGTTATCTAGTATAGACTTCTATAATATACTTTGGTGCTTCTTTTTAAGAAGAAAAACAAACATGCTTATAGTACAATCATGTTGGCTGTTAGAATTTTTTGACATATTTGATGATAGAATATCGCATTCTATCATTGAATTGTTTAAAAAACAGTCAACACTGTCATCCTGTTGTGGTGTGACACAATTTTTTTTTTGTAATTTGGTGTTTAGTTGAATAAAGAAAGTTTAAGGAGTTTTGATTTGATAATCCTAATTGATAAAGATTAAATTTCATAAAGGATTAGAAGTTTGACTTGGAAAAAGACTTTGGGATGGTCAAAACATCATTGAAAGGATCAAACCTCGAGAGTGGGCGTCGTGTCGCCATGGTCATGGCACTGCTGCACCGCGAAGAAGAAGAAGAAGAAGAAGAGAAACCAGTAGCTCGGCGCAAATATATATTTGTTCTTATTTGTTTTATTATTATCATTATCTTGCGATTAATTTCACAACAAATTGGTATCAGAGTAAGGTAGATTTTTCCGCATGTCATCGATAAAATATGATATTTCGTTATTGGTCGAAACACGAGATTTACTTTATGGCAAGTGAAGATGAGAGCGGTTCTCGCACAGATGTATTTGGAAGAAGCCTTGCTTGGCTTTGATAATATGTCTTCATCCTAGACTCAGGATAAAAAACAGCGTAGGGATCTAAAAGTCCAATCTTAAATTCATCTATTTATTTCAAATCAAATTTTTCAATATGTTCTAAAGGAGAAAAGTATCGTTCCATTGTGGTTAAAGTTGGAGTAACTTTGCATGAAAAAGAGCTCGACCACCAAATTACACTTGAAATAGTGCTTGTATTCTCACTGGATGTCCGAATGTGCTTCATTGGATGCTAATTTAACTATGTTCAAAGAAATCTTGTCTGATTTGGAGACATTTGAAGTTAAGAATGATAAGGAGGACTTGGAGTTGAT
Source organism: Fraxinus anomala (assembly GCA_903798345.1). Lineage (NCBI taxonomy): Eukaryota > Viridiplantae > Streptophyta > Magnoliopsida > Lamiales > Oleaceae > Fraxinus > Fraxinus anomala. Next base: position 12,321 of record CAIGRN010011762.1, on the reverse strand, counting down.
GTTGTTGTGTTCATTGCTGCCATCATATGTGGCTTTCAGAGATATTATTTCTATAGTCGGGATACTTTCACTGTGGAGGAGGTTTATGATGTTTTACTATATAAGGAAAAGATAAGGCATCTAGGAGGATCTGGGAGTCAGGCTGAAGCCCTGGTTGTTCGTCTGAGAAATCAAAATAAGAATCTTTGTAGAAATATGAGGGACAGATTGAAATCCAGACATGCAGAGAAAACATGCCATTTTTGTAAAAAGAAAAAGCATATTAGAGTTGATTGCTAAGCTTTGAAAAATAGAAACAAGGATGTTGTTGCTACTAATAACGGAAAGCAACCTGTAAATGCAGCGAATGCTGATGTTGTGGAGGGTGGACAAAGTGAATGAGAGCTTCTTGTGATTTCTAGCATTGGTTCCAAACATTGTGAGGAATGAGTTATTGACTCGGCATGTACTTTCCATATGTGTCTCAACAGGGACTGGTTTATAATATATGAAGGAGTTTTGAGATGTGCAGTGATTATAGGAAACAACGCGCCTTGCAAAATTGTCAAAGTTGGTACTGTCAAAATCATAATGTTCAATGGGACTATTAGAACACTTACAAATGTAATGTACGTTCTAGAATTGAATCTGAATCTCATATCTTTGAGTGCACTTAACTAAAAAGGGTTATAGATAAACTAATGACGGTGGAGTTTTAAAGGTGAGCCAGTGTGCTCTTATTGTCATGATGGGAGATAAAAGCACACAGTTGTACATTTTGTAGGGTTTCACAGTTATAAGTGATGCAACAGTTTCTACTTCTTCTTTGACAGATGAGGAAATTACAAACTTTGGCATATGCGACTTAGACATATGAGTGAGAATCGTATGCAGAGTTGAGTAAGAGCAGACTTCTTAATAGGCAAAAGACCAATAAGATGAAGTTTTATGAGCATTGTGTTTTTGGGAAATAGAAAACGGCCAGATTTTTTAAAGGAAGATACAACACGAATGGAACTTTTGAGTATATTTATTCAGATCTTTGGGGACGAGCTATGGTGCTTTCTAAAGGAGGTGCTTATTACTTGTTGATAATAATTGATGATTTTTCCAGGAAAGTTTGGGTATTCTTCTTGAAGTAGAACATTGATGTATTTGAGACCTTCAATGATAGAAAAGAAGACTGGAAAGCAGATGAAATGTCTATGCACATATAATGGGTTGGAGTTTTATTCAGATGAATTCAGTAGCTTCTGTAAGGCTAAAGGCATCTTGAGACACTTGACAGTATCTAGAACTCCTCACTAGAATGGCATGTCAGAACGTATGAATATAACTTTGACGGAAAATGTTCGTTGTATGCTTTCAAATTTTAGGTTGTCTAAGACTTTTTGGGTTGAAGTTCTACAACAACTTGTTTTCTAGATTAATCGATCATCATTAATTGTCATTGAGAAAAAGACACCATAAGAGGTATAGTATGGTAAACTTTCTTGTTATTCTAATTTGAAGATTCTTGGGTATCCTACTTATGCTCATGTGGATAATCAGAAGTTGGAGCCTATGTCTAGAAAATGTATTTTTCTTAGGTACAAATCAGAATTGAATGGGAATAAATTGTAGTGTTTTGAGATAAGAAATGTGATTGTTAGTAGAGATATGGTATTTGATGAACTTTCTATGGTTCATGATTCAATTCGTGGGGATTCTGATAAAATTGAGGAAAATAATCATTCAACTTAGGTGGAGTTAAAAATTGGTATAGGGGAACAATAAGAGGTTTCAGAACAATCTACTTCAGAGCAGTCTAGTTCGGAGATGATAGATAGTAATACTTTGGCTGCACGACCGCAACACCACGCAGACAAATTAGGCCTCTACAGAAATATGAAAAAGTAGATTTGGTGACTTACGCATTGAGTGTGGCTGACAATATTAATTCCACTGAGGAGCCTGCTATATATTCAGAGGCATTCAGTTGAAGTGATTCAAGCAAATTTTAATTAATATTTATGTAGGAGGAGATGGAGTTATTGAATAAAAATAATACTTGGGACTTGATGAATTACCTAAGGATAAAAATGTTGTTTGTCGCAAGTATTGTTCAAAAAGAATGAAGGCACATCAGGGATTGAAGATTTAAGGTATAAGGTCAGATTGGTAGCAAAAAGCTACAGTCATATTACAGGTGTTGACTTCACAAACGAGTTCTCACCAGTAGTAAAACATAGCTCAATTAGAGCTTCATTTAGGGTTGTGACTAAGAATGACTTGGAGTTTAAGTAGATGGATATCAAGACAACATGAAGAACTTGATGAGAGCATTACATGCAACAACTAGAGGGTTTCATAGTTTCTGAAAAGGAAAACTATGTGTGCTTGTTAAATAAGTCTTTGAATAGACTGAAATAGTCACCGAGGCAATAGTATAAAATGTTCGATTCATTCATGACTACTCATAATTTCACATTTGTTGTTATCTATTGATGATATACTTATAGCAGCCATGGATAAAGCAGATGTCAGAAAAGTGAAAGCTTAACTTTTTCAGGAGTTTGAGATGAAAGACTTGGGTGCAGTAATGAAGATTCTTGGTATGAAAATCTTGAGAAATATGAAGACTTGACATATTATATTTGAGTTAGAAGGGGTGCATTGAGAAAGTGTTTCAAAGGTTCAATATGCTGAATGCTAAGTTTGTCGTACTCCCATGACTGTCCACTTTAAACTATCATCTAGCTAGTATCCTCAGTCAAATGAATACATTGATTATATATCTCGGGTTCCTTATTCCAGTGCAATTGGTTCGCTTATGTAGATACATGGCAAATCCTGACAAGAAACATTGGAAAGTAGTGTAATGGATATTCAGATAATTAAGGGGCTCTTTTGATGCTTGTTTTCATTTTGGTAGATATACAGATGGAGTCATTTGGTATGTGGAATCAGATAATATAGGGAATCTTGATAAAATGAGATCACTTACAGGGTATGTGTTTATCATTGGAGGTTGTGCTATCGGCTAGAAAGCTATTTTGCAGAATACAGTAGCTTTGTCTACAAAAGAGGCATAGTACATGGTCATTACATAGACATGTACGGAAGCTATGTGGTTGAGATGATTGATTTATGAAATCAGTGAAGACTTGCAGATTTTTATAGTGTATTTTGATAGTTAAGGGGCTATTTTCTTGATTAAGAATCAGATGTTTCACGACAGGACTAAACACATTGATGTGAGGTATCATTTTGTACATGATGTGATTGCTCGTGGTGATATTACAGTAAGAAAGGCTGATATCAATGATAATCCTGCTGATATGATGACAAAACCACTTCTCATTGCTAAGTTTGAGCAATGCTTTAACTTAGTTGGTGTTTGTCATTGATTTAGCCCATTGGGACTTGTTTGGAAGATTGGAGTGGTGTTTACTTGGACATGTATTTTGAATCCCTTGTGTTCGAATTTGGTTCAAGGTGGAAATTTGTTGTGGTATGATCCAAATTCCTTGTAATTTGGCATTTTGTTGAATAAAAGAAGTTTAAAGAGTTTTGGTTTGATAGTCCTAATTGACAAAAATCAAATTTCATCAAGGATTGAAAGTTTGACTTAGAAAAAGACTTTGGGATGGTCAAAACGTCATTGAAAGGATCAAACCCTAGAGTGGGCACCACAGCGCCATGGTTGTGGCGATGCGGTACCACAAAAAAGAAGAGAAACCGACAGCTTGACAACGCAGCGCCATGGTGTTGGGCTCCCTGTGTGAAAACAACGTCTAAGCACCAGGGCGCCAAGTTCCTAGCGCCAGAGCACTGCGATGGTGGCGCCTGGACAAAATTTTTGGGATTTTGCGGATTTTATGAATTCTTCAACTTGGAACTCCAAAAAGAGATGTGTGTGTGTGTCAAAAAGAGACGTGTGTGTGTGTATATTTCACATTATTGTATCTTCACGTATACATTCAACAATATCTTGAGAGTTAGAGAGCTTAGATTTCAATTGAGAATATTGAGATTTTGATATTTTAAACATAATTACTATTGATTATAATGAATTTCGTCTCCTCTGCTTGTGATTTCTTACGTCTTGGGTTTCCAAATAAATCTTGGTCTTCTTATTTTGTTTTATTTATTTCGTTATTGTCATTATTTTGCGATTAATTCACAACACATCTAATTATTTTTTGCCACATTTTAATCTGTCATCCAATATATTAAAAACTTCTGGCAAAACATAATTATTCGTTATAGTATCAGTACATGTAAGGGTCAACCACTTCGGTAGCAATTCCTTGTACAAGTCTTCACTTTGCCATAACTTGACCCATTTTCTTTGCTACATCCTAACACCAAAAACTCAAATTTCAACTCAACATACTTGCAGTAGGGGTACAAAAGCAAAGCAGATCACATGCACAAATCATAGTAATTTTCTTCATTGAACTGATAGTTTATTGGAGTACAGCTCAGATAAATATTTTACAAAAATTGCATGAAGTGTAGTTTTAAAATGCAAGTTCTTCCTTTCATGTTCTTCTAATACATATGCATTATAATATTCAAGCTTTCACATCTTGGAAGTCGAGAATGAAAGATTTTTTTAAACAATAATGCTATTTGCAGTCGTTTGCTAACCTAATTGTCCTAAGTGGCATACATGTGGCGGTTAGATGTTTATTGCATGAAACAATAAAAAAGTTAACATATTAATGTATCAAATCACTAACTGTCACGTGTATATCATGTAAGACGACTACAGTAATAAATGACTGCAAATAACATTACTCTTTTTAAAAAAGAGACATAGAAGTGGCAACCTGTAACTTCAGTGAACTATTTTAGCTTAATATACAGATTCATAGATCTCATTACACTTTAAACTAGTGACCTTGTCAGGGAGTACATACATAATGTCATGGAATTATTTTACACTTGTCAACTCTTCAAGTCAGACTTTGACATACTATTTTAGACAAGTCTCAGGGATCCTTGCACAACCTTTGGTAGGGTTTTTCAATAGATTGCTAAACATTAAAAGTTCAATATTTTTTCTTCGTCTAAACTTTGTTCTATCCATCTTATTTTAGGAGACTCCAACTAGATTGTCGATGAGATCAAGGCCAAGCTCAAAGGGTAAGAGCAAAGCCTTACCAGGTCAATGACTTGGATTTGAAACTCTCTTTTGGTAATGGGAACGTGAAATTCAAAAAAGAAAAAGCTAGGTTATCACTAAAAGTGGGTAGGTGTGTGTTAATATGTATTGAGCCACAATTTACAGAATCTAATATTAGAACAAAAATTGTTAACAATTAGAGGGTGCATGCATATGAATTTATCGTTTCAGAATTTTTTAGATCGTATCATATCTAAGGTTGAACAACGAAATCGTCAAACAACATAATCGAATTGAAATCGCTTTTTCGAAACCGTTGGTTTGGATCCCGTAGATCCGTTAACGTTTTGGTTTTGAAGCGAACCTTCAAACTACCAGACCATTTTAAAAACAAATTGAAAATACTTTAATCTAAATCTTATCTAACTCCATTAAAACTAAACACATCCTAGTTTAAAAAATAGTTAAAAAGATATATCCATATTAAACATAATGCAATTAAACCCAATTCTTAATAGACAATTATCCATCCTACTTAATTAAATAAATTATACACAAACACACATTAGTCATCGCAACTATGAATGTAGAACCCTCAAATTGGGTGAAGTATTAGAAAAGTTACTGTTGAATCATATTCATCGATCGCCCATTATAACTGAATAGATAATTAAATCTAGTTTCTAATCAAACTTACACATTTATTTTCCTTCTACTAATAATTTTCTCGAATTTCGTCTAAATTTTCATGTCTTGTCTGTTTATCCAAAATTTCTTATTTTTTTGGTAATTGTTTGCTACATTTTATTGATAATTATGTTGTTTTGTGCCAAGATCCATTAAATTTTTAGCTGACAACATTTTTTTTAGCTGTGTCTCAATTTCATGGTCAGGTTACTCAATTAATTGTTTGCATTTTAACCTAGTTTTTAGATTTTATGGTTAATTGTTAGAGTAATTTGGTGGATTAATGCTTAAATGGTCATTTTGAAGATTTGACAATGAGCCTTTCGACATATTACTTTGGTGAAAATTGAATGTAAAAAATACAAGATTGTCCCTCAAATTGCTAAAGAAGTGTTAGCTATTCAATATTCACAATTATTTCTGGGTTTGCATTCCCTACTAGTGATTTGATTCTTAATTCTTTTAGAAGTTCGTTGAGTACAAATATAGTTAAGACAGTTACTTGCCCTAAAAATTGGTTGCATGGTAATAAGGAATCTATAGTGATTCATCAACATTTGGATGATGTATAAGCATTAGATGATTCACAGAAGGTTAAACAAATTATTATCATATTCTATATTTCTATTCATTTTATTTTATTAGTTATTTTATATCATTTAACTATAATGAATGAATTTATGTATTATATTTTTATCTTTATGAAGAGAATGAATCATGTGTTGCAATTGAAGATGTGCAACTATTATCGACTAAGAAATTAAATTGTTTCTATCAAGTTGTTGCATTATAATGATTAGAATAAATGAATTATAGAACTTGAAGTTGTAATATTTTTAATGTATATCATTTATATTTTAACGTGCAATTTTAGACTAATATTTACAATTAAACTTATATATTAATTTTTTTCTTTGTTAAACCGTGGTTTTAAATCGAACCAAACCGAAAAATGTGATTTTGATTGGATTGGTTTAGAAATTCACATGTTATGGTTTTGTTTGAGAAAATCTTGGTTTGAAAAATTGTCTCAAACCGCCCTAACCGAACGTTCCTCCCTAATCATATCTATTGGCCGCAAAGAACTTTAATTAATGTAATTAACTTTTCTAGGTAACTAAATATTTTTATAATTTGTTGATAAAGGAACTTGATTTGTTGTCACAAAGAAGTCTGTATTATTCTTCAATTCTGTATTTTCTCCTCACAAGATATAAGCTTAATTAAAAATCGCCTAATTCAGCAGTCCATATCCCTGATGCACCACATTTCAAAATTACCATACCACTTCGGTTTTTGCCAGGGATTTGGTATTCCCTGGTAGATTAGAAGAAATACAGGGCATTATCAGAGGTATACGTAGAAAGAAATAGCTCAGATCATTGAGACATTCTGTTGTTACTTGAAGTGGTTGGAATTAGAAGAAATTTGGAATTAGTAGAAATATTAGATGAAGAAACCTTCACAAACGGTTAATGGCCATAGGAACTTATTGTAGAGGTGAATAAAGGGACTGGATGGACCCTATAGTGAACAGTATAGTAGAATTTTATGAATACATAAGAATCTAAATGTAACTTAGTTTACAAACATAATTGCCACTTCTTCATGAGAAAGCAACTCTCAGATAGAATTAAGTCTTGCACACAAACTTGTCCATGTCAAAATCCCAGAATCTAGTTTATATTGATTGTTTGGTAGGAGGAGGTAAGTGCTCTTAAAGTTTATGAGTTCAACAGAGACTAAACTTATCTGTAAAACCTGTTAATCGAGGACGTCGTTTTCAAAGCATGGTTTTGTTCAGAGAAGATACATCATGAGAATAATGTTATAAATGATAGGTGTCCACACACTGTAAATATATGAAAGAGAAGAGACATGATGAGGATAATATGGTAAACCTCATGTATCAACCTAATATAAAATAATGCTAGACTGATGCACCGAATTGAAAAGGGAAATGCCATTAACTTTGAGCTCAACTTTGATGTTAATTGAATTTTGATTCATTGCAAAAAGGCTGCTGATATTGAAACCATGTTAAATTAGTCTTTTTCAGGTCATATGACTCATTCCATATTAGGTCAAGAGTCGAAACTTTGCAGGACTGCTGGCAAATTGGAGAGACATTACAAAGATTGCATTCTTGAAAGACTACTCCAATAAAATACAGTTAAGAACTGAACTTGAATTCATCAAAAGAATCAGCATTTCGTGAATTAGAACTCTGAAACATGATCATTTTTACCATCACGAGTTAAAAAAGGCGAAAACGCAGTGTGTGCATTTGTAGGCATTTCTACATAAGTACTAACATAAATTCTGCAATAGAAAAATTCTTTGAAGATGGGTATCAGCATAGTTGAGGATGAAGCAAGAGTATGCAGCTTTGTATTCGTCCATCACCTGAAATTCAATATGCTTGTTTGAGTGGAAGATGCATAACCTTGGTCTTTCTTTGTCATTCAACCTGAGAAAACAAGAAACGAACTGACACTTACGTACAAATTTATATATAAAAAATAATACGAGTCAAGTGTATTGTTTGTTCATACCATTATAGCGAGGGGAATGCCATGCAACGAATATCGACCTAAAAACTCGTCCAAGTTAAAAATCAGTTTACAACACAGAAACAAACAAACAAACACACATACACACATATATAGATAGAACATAAGATAAACTAAATCTGGACTTAATTATCAATCTACTAAATTTGACAATAAAATATTTATCTTCAACAAATTTAAGAGATATAAAATAGATAGAACAATTACAAATATTTGATCCACTGAGTAATTAAACTATAAATAGCCATAAGATTTTCAATGAATTCATTTTCCCTTAGTAGATACAAATAACAGTATATATAAAATATACAAAACCACATAATTAAGAAAATAAACAGGAAATGAAACCTCCCAAGAAATCATTATAGAATTCAATAAAATGAATTTGCTAAACATCAAGTGATGAACCAAAACTCCAAAACCACCAAACCCCAATATGAATTTTCAATACAAATATTTCAAAGAGAACTTGAATAAAAAGCTATAGAAATGATATTTATAGCAAAAAAATGTAATCTTCATTAGGATAAACTTAAAATTCAATAAAGGGACTAGACAAGAAGACGAAGAATATGTTCAGATACAATTGAACATAATTTGAACACTATACATAGACTCCATGATGGTTTAAAAATTTACATTGATTTTTCTAACTGTGAGCTCGTCATTTTTTGGAAACACAGAAGCTAGATTCGAAGCTCAACACTAACTGATAAAACTTTTAATTTTGAAATTTGCACAATCTTCAGCCTCAGAAGGAGGAGAAATATTGTTTTTGACTTGAATGAGAAGTATTTAGAAATTTGAAGGAGAAGAAGATTTAATTTTACAATTGTGAATTTGGGGAAAGGGTTTACATTAGTGAATAAAGGGAAAAGTCAAAATCCTTCATTTATTTGGTTAAGTAAGGGAAGGGTAAAGTGAATTTTTTTGACTTTAAAATAATTAAACTTTCTTTTATTTTTTAGAATTGATCAAAGGCTTTTTGGAAAAAAAAAAATGTTGAGGGATGTCCATTACAACTAATTCCCCTAACAACTTTCACATCCCTATCTTGCTATGAGGACTCAACGTAAAAAAAATAGAAATTCCATTTGTACAGAAAAAAATCCACAGAATTTCACTAGAATCACAAGAATAGAGACAATCAGTGGATCCCACCGTTTATTTTTAAAAAAAAATGTGCGAGCCCCACCATGTGGGAGTGTTCCATTGCATTTCTATGGACTGTGATTTCTGTAAGTGAAGCACTTTTTATTAAAAAAAAAAAAAAGAAGGTGTTAGGTAGGATTTGAAAAAGGAATTGAGATGATTTTGAACGTGTTCTTTCCATAAACTCTCTAACTTGAGACGAGACATGAGATCCAATGCTTGGATTGAAGTATCTATTCACAATACACTAATTTCTTCATGAAATCAATCAACCCAACATAGATTTAGGGCCATTGCTACACTACATCACGCATTCAAACGTCATTATTTTCGAATTCAAAGGTAAAAATTCTAAAAACCACTCTTTTGTTCAAAATGGATTTTGTTGGAATTTTGAACTTGTGTGAATATTGATTATTGAATCTTTGGAGTTAGGCATTAAGTGTTGATGAGTATTGACTTATTGCAAAAAAAAAAAAAAAA
>CAIGRN010011737.1:0-27478 GCA_903798345.1 Fraxinus anomala | reverse complement strand
AATTTGGCCAAATATTAATTTTCATTTGGGCCGGTCAATACCCGCATAAATTACGAACAACAACCTTCCTAAGATGCCAAATAAATTAATCTAGACAAGAGAGATTACTTTGATAATATATTGTTTCAATTTATTTATTTAGGAAAATTAGTAATAAAAAAAATTATTTTAATACCAAGATTTGAATTACAATGGTTAATTTCTAATTCTTTTAATTTAATTTTTTTTTAACTTAAGAAAAATAAAATAAAATAAAAAATAACAACAAAAAAAAAGTCGACGCCACAGCGCTCGGAAACGGGCGCTACTTTAGTTTCTTTTGAAAGCCCAAAAAAAGGTTTTTTTTTATTCAATCATTACACCACTTTTATGTTTTCTTTCTTGCTGGTATATATTCTGCTTCTTCTGCTGATTATCGGAACTTGAACCTTCATATAACTAATTTCTTGTTTGGCAAACCTAAAAGTGGTTTGAGAGTTTATTACCAGTCCTCAAACATAAATTTTGATCCTACTTAATGTTAATCATGCAATAATGATAATTATACTCAAATTCAACAATTAACTCCAAAAATTGTCAAATTTGAAAATACCAAAAATTTAAATATCTAGGGTTTGAAATTCACATCCCAAATTTTTTTTTAGAAAACCTAATTATGAATTTCAACCCTAAAATTTTTCTTTTAATCTCAATGTTTTAACATAGATTGGCTCTGATACTACTTGTTGAATTTTTCATAAAATATTAAACTTTATAAACTTTACATGATTGCCAAGACCTCCATATCAAATCACCAAGAAAATTAATTAATGTGGAACATACCTGGATCAATTGATTTGTATTTTGAATAAAGAATCTTGAATTTGGATCTTTAAATCTTGATTTCTTGTTCTTCAATTTAATTGCTCCAAATCTTCTTCTTAATTATTGATTATAATTCTTGATTCTTGATTGTGGATTTTGAATCTTCCTTTTCAATATATTTTCTCTATTAATTTTTGTATTGATGGGATGACACTAAGAATGAGAATTGCATATGAATTGGGGATCATAACCCTATATATATTTTCCATATGTATTTGATTAATTGTCAAATACAAACTCTATTGGATCCGGTCTATCCGACCCACACTTTATTTAGATATCCAAAACGCATTCACTTAATTCTTTATTAGATCACTTTAATTTTGGGCTTAACTTTAAGATATCATTTATACACAATTAATTACATATATCGGTCCACATGTCAAATTAAATAATTTCCTAACACGGTTAAGATATTAAAGTGTTCATCCATGTATGTTTCTTCTAGTTAGTGAGCAAATGAATTGTATACTAACAACTTATATCTCTAAGGGGCCGTTTGATTGGTTTAAATTCCATGAAAAATGTCACATCCGAGGAATTCAATTTCTATTTTGGTTGTTTGATACGAAAGTAAAAATAGAGTTCGAATTCCAAGGTAGAACCACTTTAAGCTATTTTTTGCCAATTTCATAAAAAATGAATTCATATGGGGTACTTGGATTTTTATTTTTCAACTTACATAGAATTGAAAACCCTTTCAACCTTTGCCAAATAAACATACCATAAATAGATTCATGAAAATTTACTTTTTTCATTTGAAATTAGAGAGAAGTGTGAGTTTTTGAATGGAGAAGAGTTCTTCTGTAGATATTGCTGGAAAGAGAAAAACTGAGATACAAATGTGCAGAGAATTCTTTGTTTCATTCAAAGTTTTTCGTGACACATACATACACCTTTAATCAGTTTTTCAAAAATTGATCTCAGATGTTGGAATTCAGAGAGTTAGATTGCAGAGAACATTTTGTTGGAGACTCCAAGCATTGATCTTAGATGTTCAAATCTGACTATAGGAAGAGCTTTTGTGAAGATAACTGCAATCTAACTCTCTGAATTGCAATACTAAAGACTGATTTCTTCATTTTTCGCAACCTCTCTCACTGCATTAAACTTGATTTTTATGTGCTTAACTTTCCCATGATGAACTAGATTCTTTGACATAGTTATAGGAAACTTGTTGTCACAATAAATCTCTGTAGCCTTTTCTAGATTAAATCCCAAATCACATAAAAAAATTCTAAGCTAAATACCTTGATTTGCAGCTATTGTGTTGCTATATATTCTGTCTCGGTGGTGGATTGAGCAACAACTTCTTGTTTTCTTGAATTCCATGAAAATATGCCTAAACCAAAAGAAAAACAGTACCCCGAAATGTTCTTCATATCATCTACGCTACCTACCCAATCACTATCTGAATAGCCCCTTAAACACTTATCTACGGATTTTTGAAATCGCACTCCAAAACCAATAGTTCCTTTTAAGTATCTCAAGACTCATTTTGCTGTTTTGAAATGAATATCACTTGGAGAATGTATAAACCTTGAAAGAAGACTCGTTGTAAACATCAAGTCAGGTTGGTTTACAGTTTTCCATCTTAAATTTCCTCAAAATTTCCTCCACATACTTCTTTTGAGAGATGAATACATCATGGTCAGTTTGATGAATCTCCATGCCAAGAAAGTAGCTCATAACTTCAAGATCCGTCATTTCAAATTGTTGATTCATTTCACCCCTAAAGTTTTTCATCTTCTCTAGTTAACAACAAATCGTCCACATTTATTGAATTTATCAAAACAATTGCATTTTCCCTCCTTTTTACAATGGGCGGAGATGAGCCGGCTCGGCCCGTATAAGCACGAGCTCGTTACTCATGGTTCAAGAGTCGAGCCGAGCTCGGCTTGTGAGCTCGCCTAATTAATTTTTTTTTTTTTAACTATACCTAGACCTTTAAAAAAAATTAAAAAATTTGACGAGCCGCTCGTAAAAAACGAGCCGAGTAGGCTCGGCTTGCCTAGCGAGACAGCCTAGCGAGATAGCCTGCTCAGCTCGGGATCGTCTTTTTGACAAGCCGAGCGATCGAGCTGACGAGCCGCTCGGTTCGATTGCCACCTCTAAAGAGTGACTTCATTTTGACTTTTTTGAAATTCTTTTTGTTGAAGATAACCATCAATTTTTCTATACCATGCTCTAGCGCCTTTTTCAATTTATAAACTCTGTCTTCCTTTCCAGCAACGATGAACCCCATTGGCTGCTCTACATACATCTCCTCTAATGTGCCATTCAAGAAAGTAGATTTAACGTCTAGCTGATATACGTTCCAACTTCTCATGGTTGCAAATGCAAGTAGTAGTCTTATTGTCTCCAATCTTGCAACTAGGACAAATGTTTCACAATAATCAACTCTAAATTTTTGTGAATATCCCTTTACTACAAATCTTGCCTTATGCTTGTGGATTGAACCATCCGAATTCAATTTTGTTCTGTAAACCCATTTTACTCCAAAAACTTGATTATGAGTTGGTTTATCAACAAGCTCCCATGTATGATTTTTTTCAATCATTGTTATTTTATCTTACATAGCATCTCTTTGTTCTTAACTTTCAAGTGCTTATTTATAGCATGTGGGTTTAATCATAGCCATTCTATAATTTTCACAGTAAGAGCACACTTTGCATGATTTTTGAAAAGTCAAAATGAGCTTTTGAGATGCAAAAGCTAATTTAGACCCATTTGACTAATCTGACTAATTTCATGAAAATGTTTCTGATAGTTAAAAGAGTCTTTAAAGAAAATTCATCTAATATGATTTCCTCTAAAAGTACTTCCATTTCGAAAGTGCTTTTAAAAATTAGTTTGCAAATAAAAATTAAAGTAACGTTCTCCAAAAAAAATTCTACATGAAGCAAAAACCATGTTAAATGGGCCTTATATCGGAGGTTGAATATGGAATTAGAAATAGGGAAAATTGCAACATCATACATAACTTTTCATTTTTTGTAAACTTTACTCTAATCTTCAATTGTGCAAATAAAAGTCTTGACGTTTGAGAAATTAGCACTGAGGGTTCAAATGGATGATAATCATCTATTTGATCGTTAGTTGAACAGAGAAGTTAATTTTAACCACATTTAAAAATGATTAAATGATAACTTTGCTATTTATTCCTTAAAATAATTAAAATAAAAATAAGAGAGAAGAAAATAATTCCTCACCTCCCTTCTTTAACCCACCCCCACACACCCCACCCCCTAAACCAAACCAAATGGATCCTCTGGCCACCACCACCATCGCCCATTCCAACAGCGTTCCCCCACCCATTTAATCTTCTTTACCAATAATTTACAGCTTACCCATTTCCCAGCATTCTAAACAGAATTGGAACACCTTCCAACGACAATCGAGATTTACATATACTAAAATCCAATAAACATTCATAATTCTCACAGCAACCCTACAACACATTTACATATACTGACCAACTGCTTTGTAGGAGTTCATCTTGTTCAAATGGCTAGCATGAGTAGCGTAGTTTCTCAGAGAAATAGATTCTAGTGCTACCTGAAGCCTATGCTATGGCTTGTTATTTGATGAAAAACGTACAAAAAAGGGGGAGAAAGGCTAAAAGAAAGCATTACCCGGGTACAAGGGTTGTGATGGCTCTAATTGATTTCACTCTTCTTTGATCTTATGCTATTTCATCAAGATTTCTTTGTTTCTTTGTTTGTTTTTCATTTTTCATCCATAAAAATAAAAAATAAGACGTTATCCATCACATTAAATCATCAATTTTGAATTTCTATTTCTTGTATGGGGTACAATAACGATTATATTTTTCATTCTCATTTTATAATAATATGGCTCAAACGGGCTCCTAATCTCTTTTCCTTTTTTAATTATTTTACGTTAAATTTGTATGATTATCATTTTATTCTTTTTAAATTTAGTCAAAATCAACTTTTCCGAACAACCAACGTTCCAATGGATGGGTCCTTCCATTTGAACCCTGCAACTAATTTTTCAAATGTTTGGAATCTTCGTTGACACAAATTAAATTTTGGGTAAAGTTCGCAAAAAGTAAAAGGTTAAGGACTATTGCAGCAATTATAGTGAAGTAGCTTTCGAGTGGAGAACCATTCATCTAATTACTCTCTTCTTTATGGTTAATTACCTACTTGGTCACTGAACTTCGCGTAAATTTTCAGGGGTCATTAAACTTTGTAAAATGTAATCTCATCAATTACTTACTCATCGAACGATTAAAAATTGACAAATTTGCTGACGTGATTGACGAAATTACATACGCGGCAACGAATTAAAAAATTCAGTGATTAACGGGGTAACTTTTAAAAGTTCAGTGACCCGATGAAAACTTTACGCTCGATGATTTAGGTAGTTAACCCCAATTTTTATGAGTTACGTAAAATTGTCAAACTTTAATGCAAATATTCACGTATGTTATTGCTTAGCAAGAAAGTTTTGTTTTGAGCTGACTACAACATTTATGAACTCTTCAATGCTCAAATACTTATCTCAGTCAAGCCTGTAACATTATAAAAGAAAACATAATGATGAGCAGAATGAAATAATTTCTTCCACTTGTTTATGAGAAAGTAGGACAACATTAAGAATATAACAAAACGATGCAATGGTCACTCGGATCCATGGATAATAAGGCCAAAGTCCCTAGCTGTCTTTCCAGACTCTACTACATCAATACAAGCTGCTTCTAGTTTCTCGATAAAATTCAAGAGTTTCGCATTATCGTCCAATTTTGCCCTAAACATTTTGCTTGCTTGTTAATATTTTTCTTATTCATGATTAAAGGAAAACCATTAAACTTTGCAGTGCAAATTGATATTTAAAATAATACTTTTCATTACAACAAATTGTTAGACTCAAAATCAAATTCAGTTAATTGTGTGCGAGCCCTCGATTCCAAGCAAAGATTGAAGCAATTCTGTTTGTGTTGGTTTCACCTCATTTTCGGTGAACTATGTAGTGTCGTGTGACAATTTAATGGGCTGCTTCAACTTCAATCGTCTTTCTATCAGACACATCTGAAAAAAAAAAATCTATTAGATTCTTAATTAAAGCTGTGTATGAATTTCAATTTGAATAACACTAAAAGATTAATGTAGTTTATCGATGCTAGAGAGAATAAAATTGTGAGAGTACAATATAGAAAAAAAAATACTAAAATTATATATAAAAAGATTGATAAAAATGAGGTTAATTATATGAATTATTGCCGAACTTTGCGTAAAGTTTCAATTTTATGAGATTAATTACCTGAATCATTACTGAACCTTGCGTAAAGTTTCAACTGAGTCACTGAACTTTTAAAAATTATCTTGTTAATCAGTGAACTTTGTAATTCGTTACCCCATTCATCATTCAGTTTTTAAATTGTTAATGATGTGGATGCCATCTGGAAATTAGATTACCACATACGCAATATTGTCAGTCACGTCAACAAATTCGTCAATTTTTTAATCATCTATTGAGTGAGTGATGGATGAGATTATATTTTGCAAAATTCAGTGACAAACGAAGATTCTTTTGAAATTGAGGGACCCCCTAAAAATCTTATACAAAATTCAGTGACCAATGAGGTTATTGACCCATCTTCTTCATGTTGCGATTACGTAAAAACATAAACTTCGAGTCTCAATAGCTAAAGACGAGAAAATTGAATCATAATGGATATTACAAAAATCATTTGGTACGTGTGAACTTGTCTCTTTACTTCAACACAGTGCTTGTTTGTAGTGAAATCATCTCAAGTGCCCATGTTTGGTGTGGCTTAAAATTTTGATAAAATTTGAAATCAACATCAAAAATTAGTTTTAATCACAAATTTTGTAAGATTTACAATTTTTATCAAATTTTAGATATATATTTCATCAATTTTTATCAAAATTTATTAATTTTTTTTCCAGTTTTTAGCTACACCAAATAGGGACTTAACTGATATTCATTTGGTTGTACATAATAATTTAAACTTTTAGATCAAATACTTCAACATGGTATCAGAACTGAAAAATGTCTTAAATTCAAGTCTTGTCGTCATCCATTTAAAAGAAGAGGAAATTACACCTACACAAGTCTTTAAAATTTCCAATTCAAAAATCAGATTTGGAGTTTATTTATACAAAAATCAGGTATCTCACCCAAACCCTAAAAATCAAAAAATCATCATCTCCTTCTCCCTCATCTCTCGCCTCTCTTCTTCGCCTCTCTCTCGGTGCTAATGAAGTTCTACTACGATTCAGTGGTTGACAGTCGCTTAGCCAGTCGCAACGCTGCTGTCCTTCTTCTTTCTTTTTTGGGTTGCGATTTTCGTGGTGATTTTGGGTCACGATTTTGGTGGTGGTGGCTATGTGCGCGATCAACTGCGATGTGGTGGTGGCTGTGGCTGTGATAGCTGTGGGTGCGATTTGGTGGTCGGCGGTGGTTGGTGCAAGCGGCGATGGTTGTGGTCATTTTCATTGGGTGGTGGTGGTGGTTGTTGGGGGATGGTGTTGGTGGTGGCAGCGGCGGTGGTGGTTTATGTGGTGAGGTCGTTTTCTGTTGGTGGTGTCGAGGTCGTTTTCTGGTGGTGGTGGTGAGGTCATTTTCATTGGGTAGGTGGCAGTGGTGGTTGTTGGGGTGGTGGTGGCAACGGCGGTGTGTTTCTTTGATGTTGGCGGCGGAGAAGACGGTGGTGTTGTGTTGGTGATGGTCACACATGATTTGTTGATTGTGACCAATAAATTAGTTGGCGTGTGACCAATAAAAAATAAATTGTGATTAATAAATACTGTGTGACTTACAAATTTATTAATTTGTGACCAATAAAAGTAATCTGTGACCTATAATTTTATATTTTGTGATCATAAAATAAATTGTGTCTCATAAATTTCGTAATTTGTGATCGATGAATAAATTATAACTTTTAAATTTTGAATTTGTGACCGATGAACTAACTGTGATCTATAAAAATTTTGAATCGTGACCTTAAAATTTCATATATCTGTAACATTTATATATTTATTAATAAAATATATAATTAATAAATTAAATCACAAATAAATTTTAATGAAAACCTGATTTTTGAAATTTAAAACAGTATCCTTAATTTTGAAATAGTGTTTAATAAAAACCTGATTTATGTATTGTTCCATTAAAAGAATTGTCCACGTGTTAGGATCCGATGAGAAATTAAATCCAACCTTCACATGATCCAATTGACCCTATTTAACCGTTCAAACTTTTTGAAGATCAAGTAGATTAACACGTGTTACTTAAGTTGAATACACGTAAAATATTCATATAAGCAATGTAATCCTACTATAATTATAATACACACATTCAATCAAAACCATGAATTAAACTAGCACTTTGCACATAAATCCGGTTCTAACATTTACGATAAGTCAATTATGCCTACATCTTCAATATCTACGGTTAAAAAGATGATAAGGACATGTCAAATGAAGAAAAAAAAATAACAAAACAAATGTAAATCAAGAAAAAATTGCTGATTATGATAGCAATTCTTTTACTTGTCAATCATGTGTTAATAAACCGTAAGAACACCACAGAGCAGCGAAAGGCAAGAAATTCGAAAAGTTACAAAGATTTTTAGAGTGATAGTGAGCAGAGCAGGACGGCCTCCTGAAACTGCTACTGCTCGATTCTCTGCCTCTATTAACCTACAAATTGATGGTCTTAACTAGGCAATGATGGAGACAAGATTATATTAATGAATTTATGATCTTGTAAATTATGATTCGACCGACAGAGATATTTAAATCTTATGAATATAAAATCTTTTAAGAAATTGAATCCCAACAACTTCAAATTGCTGAACTTCAGATCCTGCTAAATAGATGTACCCTCAATTTCCGCAACTTTTCACCTTCCTCTGAACTTACTTAGGGCTCGTTTGGCCTAGCTTTTGCTTTTTGTAGAAGAGTTTTGGATGAAACTATCTTAATTTTTGTTTGGAAACTAATTTTTAAAGTAGTTTCTTATTCCGGAGGAAGCTACGTTGAACCAACTTCCTCTAGGAGCTTCTTCTAACTAGTTGAAGCACTTTCAGAAAATTAGTTAAACGGATCCAAAAGTGACTTTTGGGTCTCAAAAGTTCATTTTGACTTTCAAAAGTCATGTCAAACGGACCCTTAGAGTTGCCTCAATCATGAGAACACGGAATATATAGAGCACAAGGAGAAAATTTGCATCAAGAAAAATTCAATGTTGTCATCATGAAAAGTGGAATATTACTTCATTAACTCCATCAGCATCAGTGCAATCAAGCAACCCTTTGACAAGTGAGTTGAATATGATTAGTCAATCGAAATAGCCCTCAGCAAGATATTCCTTTCTTGGATAGCCATTACCTGTTCAATTTGAAAAATAAACAGAATCCATTTTTGAAGAGTCCATCAAAGTTCAGTCAATCCTTTGATTTTGTTTGAAACCGTTATCTAATGAACGCAGAGGGAATAAATCTGGCACAACTCATCCAATGCTTCGGACAATAAATGTATTCATAGAAAAGTCAACCTATTGATCGATGGTCTCCCGTATCTTCAAGTAACAAAGACAGACAAAAATTTCTAGCAGTGTAATAAATAATATAATAGGTACCATAAATGTAAGTTTTCACACGAGAAATCGAACAAAAGCAAGTGTTCACACTTCATACCGCAAAGGTCTAACAGATAATCAGCACCCAGGGCAAGAAAATTAGACATCCAACAGAACATGGTACAGAAATTAAACGATTTAATGAAATCCTTACAAATTGAGTGCCAGATATCAAATTTCAGTATAAAATTGGAACAAAGTTTCAAAAAATCCTTCAATTTTGCATTCCATTTTATATATCCTAACAAGTGCATCACTGCTTTAGCATAAGCATCTGCACTAGCATAAGAGACTGTATAAGAGAAACCAATTAAAGAAACAGAATTCGTCTTCTTCAGACCACGCAATAAGATTCAAATACTCAAACTCATCAGTATGGTTATGCTGGAAATTACCTTCAATCTTCACTTGAACACGTGCCTCATCTTCGTCCTCTCAATCTTTTAACAGGTCCTGGACCTCTTCTGAAATAATGCACCAAGGAAAGGATTTACATAAAAGTTTATGATGCATAATTTCAGTCATCACGATAAGCAATTTAACTCCAGGCTATCAATGATCTTGTCTAAGAAGAAATAGTTCGTGTAACAATAGAATGGCAAATGAATTTTCCACATCGAAACCAAGAATCACTTCAATGCAGTTATTCTGTTACAGGACTACAACAAACCACGAAACAATTGAATATCTAAAACAGGCTACAAAGAATTCGGAACTCCATCATCGTGGTAAAATTCAGCTTGCAAGATTGTGATACAAAATCTTGTGCAAATTCTGATCTCTAAATGAAATCATATAAACACAACTTCTTTTGAACACATTCACATGGAATCGTGCAATAGTTCCAGACAAAATTTCCATATACGATCACAATTTCTTAGAATAAGAGAAAATAGGAATTTCCAGTCAATGGAACCTACAATACAGGTCACAAGATATTCGTCTATTCATTAAAAGGCAAATGATTGTCTCCAATAAATCAAAGAATTACTTGGACCAAATTATTTTATCACATGACTAGAAAAAGCCATGAAAGAATAGAATCGCTAAAAGACTACAAAAAGTTCAGAACTCTGTCATCACAGGACATTCGTGCCTGCAAGATTATGGTGCAAGAGCTTGTGCGCAATCTGATCTCTCACGTGCACAGCATTAGCTGACCTCACATTGTTCTCAGGGATAATTTCATCATCAAATAGATTAAACCTCATATCTTCATTCAAGCCCTCATTTCTAATCTCACATATGTTATGCAAAACACAGCATGCCCCAAGAACTACTGGAAGATCTTGAAGTTTCATCTCTGTTCTCTTCTGCAGGCAACTCCACCTTGCTTTCAATCGCATAAAAGATTCCTTGGCAACCCTTTGAACCTCATCAATTTTCTCATTCAAAGCATGCTGTGTCCAAGTTAGATTCTTGTGAGTATAAGGAACCAAAACCCAATCCATTAATGGAAACCCCGAGTTCCCAACCACCCAAACATCCTTCAAAGACCCTTGAGTCGCCCTCTGGAAAAGTGCAGACTTTTCCAACACCTGATCATCAGTCAATGAACCAGGCCAACCAATACAGATGTCGGTAAAAACTCCCCTAGGATCAACTACACCTTGAACTGTAATCGAGTAAGAAGTCTTCTGATTCCTCTCTGTATGCCTCTTGTTAAAATAAGCTGCCACCTTATCCTTTGGAGCAATGATCGGAACATGTGTTGTGTACATCGCACCACCCACATTTGGTATCCCCGAAACAAATTCAAACTCCCTTTTAATCTCCTCCATTCTATTCTCATCGGGCCACTGCAAGAACTTTGGCATTAGCACACTCCTTATTGCAGAACAAACCTCAAGAACCAACTTGTGACAGGTAGAAATTCCCAGTCCAAAACGCTTCGAAACTTCACGAAGAGCCTCGCCAGTGGCCAATCTCCATATACATACAGCCACACGCTGGCGAACCGGGATTGCCAACCGCAGCATTGTGTCCTTTTTCGTTACCAGTGATTCGAGCTCCTCGCAAATCATATCAAATGTTGCTCTGCTCATCCTAAAAGCCTTCTTAAAATCCTCTTCTGGAAAATCCGGGCTGTTAACTTGCTCCCACCATGCTTTAGAACGGGTTTTCACCCACAATCTACGCTGCGAGCTGCTACCTGCCACACCAGTGGACTCATCAGAGGTTGTCATCACATCGTAATTCTCTGAACGCCTCCTCTTAGCAAAAGATGATTGCCCATAACTCGAATCCATAAACGCATCTTGATTCTGAACAAAATTCAAGTAATTTTCACCCTCATCCATTTCGTGACTCCGCTTATTTCTCGACTTCAAGATAGAATTTTGTTGTATATAACTACGGGTTGTACGTTCTGCTTTGCTTTCTGGACTTCTAGGTGACAATCAAACCCAAACAGTTCGCTTGGTAAATCCTGCACAGATGACGACTCATTACCCAATTCATTGCAAAAATTATCATGTCCTGCCGCTTATTAGTAGTATTGGTCATTAAAACACTATTGGGGTCTAAATATTGAATTAAAGAAAAGAAGTTTGACGAGTAGTCTTCTGAGAATAATGGGAAAGAAGAAATTTCCATGAAATAATAGTGTGAAAATGTTTGTGAAAAAAGAGGTCTGAACGGGAATGTGAACACAGAAGGAACATGAGTGGGTTTTGATATATACATATATGCAAACGATTTAACAGTGGTTGGGTGGGTTCAACGAGGCGTGTAAAACGCGGACGCGGTGGAGGAAGATTCAGGTGTGATTTCCGACGGCGGCGACTGAGGACGGAGTTTCTTGGATTGTTTTACGCGGTTGGAGTTTTGAGATTATTCCTCAAGGGC
The DNA here is from genome assembly GCA_903798345.1 of Fraxinus anomala. Taxonomy (NCBI): domain Eukaryota; kingdom Viridiplantae; phylum Streptophyta; class Magnoliopsida; order Lamiales; family Oleaceae; genus Fraxinus; species Fraxinus anomala. The sequence goes on along the minus strand of CAIGRN010011737.1, from coordinate 15,133 downwards.
GTGTACGAGAATGGGATATGATGGAAGTTTCGCCCATTAAAGATTGGATAAGCTTTAAATTAATTTCAAAATAAGTAATTTATTTATTTTGAATTTTAATTAAGGAAAAATGCTTATTTTCTTAAAACTAAGGTTAATTATCTTAGCCAAACATGCACTGTGAGAAGTAAAGAGGAAACTCAATTTTTGAAATTACAATGAAATGAAAAATTTCAAAGTTTTTGTTAAATTGCAAGGAGAAATTTCTTCTTTTATCCCTCTTCTTTTATTTCAAAAAACATTTTAAGCCTTTATCTGATTTTGATTTTTTTTGAGAAGTGATTTTATGAAAAATGATTTCTTTAGAGAATATGCTATTAAAAAAATGAGAAAAAATTATTTTGCTAGAGAATGTGTTTAAAAACGAGTGTGAAGAAAAGTAATTTTATAAAATCAAAATCAAACAAGGACTAAATCACTTCTTTGTATCATTTACCTCAACTATGGAAATAATAATCCCAAAGCAATCGAGACAGAGATTTTTTGTCAGAATATTGTTCAAATTTGATGTTACCAAAAATCATCACATGTTGATTCTCGAGCTTGACACTTGAGGATGATCTGCAACGAAATCTTTGGTACCTGAAAAAAAAAAAGGCCTTGAGGCGCATTATCGTCGCCCCTTCGAATGTGTGGTCGTGTATTTTCACACTATGATCTGCAAAAAAAGGCCTTGAGGCGCATGATCTGCAACTATAAATTGAATGTAAACATACCTGAATAATGAATTGTGGTCGTGTATTTATAGAGTATGTGGTACACTCCTAGTAGGGTTAGATTATCTGGTATCTTATCCTTTTTGGAGTTTTAGAATGTGTTAAAGTTCTAGTGGGATGAAACCTTATCGAAGTTGGATAAGTTTGAAAAGGGAAGTAGAGTCCTATTAAAGTATGTCTTTTGAGGTAGAGAAAATGGATAAACCTAAAAATTCGAGGTGACGTGAAATCGTCACGTGTGGCAATTAAGCTCGAGGAGGAGACCTTGGGAAAACTCTCTAGATGACCAGAAACAGCCTCGAGCATTGTTATTCGGGGTTGATAAAAAAATGACCATATCATTGGCCCCCGTGCATCCATGTTCGAGACTTGAGAACGTTGTTTAGAATGCTCGAGGTTCGAAGATGAGATGCAGATTGCTCAAGTTGAACGTTGACTGCTTGAGGTCGAGTGAAGGATGTGTTGATAGACTCCTGAGCACATAGATCTAGGAAAGAAAGCTTCGAGCTTATAAGATCGATCCATTTACTTGATATTTTTTGGAATAATTTTTTGCTTCAACGTACGAAGTATTTGCAATGATGCTTGTACGGGGTAAGGCTTTGAGGTGCTTGCGTGTGGGGAAGACTTTGAGGTGTTTGCTCATGGCAAGGCTTTGAGTGCTTGCGTGTGGGCAAGGCTTTGAGGTGCTTGCGTGTGGGCAAGTCTTTGAGTGCTTGCTAGTGGGCAAGGCTTCGAGGTCGCGTTGCAAGTCTTTGAGGTGCTTGCTCGTGGCAAGATTTTGAGGTTCTTGCGCGTGACAAGACTTTAAGTACTTGCTTGTGGGCAAAGCTTTAAGGTGCTTGCACGTGGCAATGCTTTGAGTGCTTGCTTGTGGGCAAGGCTTTGAGATACTTGCTCGTGGCAAGATTTTGAGATGCTTGTGCGTGACAATACTTTAAGTGTTTGCTTGTGGGCAAAGTTTTAAGGTACTTGCGCGTGGCAATGCTTTAAGTACTTGCTTGTGGGCAAGGCTTTGAGATACTTGCTCGTGGCAAGGCTTTGAGGTACTTGCGTGTGACAATGCTTTAACTTCTGATAATAAGAAATCCAGGAGCTGGGTCTTACCTTCGATAATGAGAAAACAACGAGCTAGGGTCGCCTTTTAAATTCTTGAGCTAAGGCTTGCCTTGATAATAGAGATAATTATGAGAAATAACCCTCCTTGTGCAATTGGGATGATAGAACCTTTGAACAAGTGATCCAAGCTAAGTAATTTATCGAACACTTAACGTGCACTTGTAATAATAATAATTCATTTAGCATGATTGAGATTTGTAGCCCATCCATGACACCATCAAGAATTACAATAGCAAATTTCACATACTTTCACAATTCTGTCATCTTGGATATTGTATTAATTCATGCACACACTAGATGACATATCATTGGAAATTTAAAATGTAAATAGAAGAATTGTGCCACCTCTAACTCAAATTTTGTCATTACCTATCTTCAATAATAAGGTCCCAGTAATAAACAAATATTCACTTGGTGGTAAAATAATTTTGCAAGTCACCAGTCGACAAATAAATAGAATTGATGGCTTTAAAATGAAAGCATACATGGATACCAAATTAATGTGATTGATATTTTTCAAATGAGCCTTTCGTATTAATAAAATCCCAAATTTCTATTTCATGCTATTTAGTTATAGTAAAACAACAATAAATGGAGTGCCTCAAAATAATACCCACTAAGGAACAATAGATTTTGGAAAGGGACAGGCCAAGGCAACAAACATAAACAGTGCGCATAACAAATCTCTAGTCTTTAGTTGGAATTGCAATTTGTAACAGGTCAATACTAGACAAGGAGCCCAAATAATTTAGATGAGATAATTAAAAGAAACATGGGGTATGAGCCCAACCCAGTATAATTTAAAAGGAAAGCCCATAAAGAATTTTAAACTTTTTGACTTTGTAGAATTGGCCCAAGTAGATAATAGATTCATTGGCTCAATTAAAGAGTTGGGAGAGGGCTACTGTACCAATTATTGTCTCCACAAAGGCAGTGCAGAAAAAGTCATAGTGAATAATCTAGTGAAATTAACAAATTTTTTTTTTTTGAAAATGGATTGGAACCTTTTTGTTTCGGTTCGATTTCAATTCGAGAGGTTTGGTTTCAGTTAAAATATTCAGGCCTAAGCGAATCAAATCGAGGGGTACAAAAAAATTAATAGTTTTGGGTCAGTTTTAGTTCCAGAACAAAACCAAGAACTAAACTCAATTTTTATTAATTTTGTATATATGTATTTATTTTACAAAGCAATGAATCATATAAAAAGAATTAAACTTTTATCAATGACCCATTCGTCTACATTAGTGAATTATTGTTATTAGACAATATTTGTATATGTTTTGTTTGTTAGTTTGAATTTTTGTGAATTAATTTTGTTACATAATATTTCATTTGATGATTGATAATTTGAAATTGAATTTGCTGAATGTTTGGTGTTTTATTTTTTTGATTTATGCATATGTTACTAACTTATAGATATAACGATAGATTTTAATTTGCATTTGTCTTTGAAAAATGAAGTAATGGAACCAAAACCGAATGGATTGATTCCACATCTTAAAAAAAATTCACTGGTTCCATTATCAAGAAAATTATTGGTTGATGATTCGGTTTGATTCTCTTAGAATCAGAACCAAATGGAATCATGTCAATCCTTACATTTGACATTTATGAATAGAAAAGGGGTTCCCTAAACGGTCATTGAACTTTTTTTAAAATTCCCGCAGGGCTATTGAACTTAAAAACTGCCTCCATTTATCACTTAAATTCGAAATTTAGTATCTCATCAACTACTGTGTAAACGATGCTTATAAAATTGGAAGGATTTTATGATATATTTAAGGATATGGCTTACTGACACGCATTTGAAAATTTTAATCAGATTTATACATAACTTATACTATAATTAGTTAGAAACTATAATAATCCAGCTCATAAAATTTGTGAAATTCAAATTTTAAAAAGTTCTACGTTTAAATAAAACCACGCATTCAACAGTCATTAAAAAATACCGAAATATGCATTAGACGATTTGTGAACAAAATACGGTCACATATATGTAGACTCATACCCAACGTCATCATGTTCTTCCAATTTTGCAAGTGTCGTTTATACAGTGATGGATGATGTACCAATTTTCAAAGTTAAATGAGTAACGGAGGTATTTGTTAAGATCAGTAATTCCATGGGAACTTAACAAAAAGCTCAGTGATCATTTTGGGAATTAACCCGCAGATGGGGGACCTGAACTATACTTCTTGATAGTTAGAGGATGATTTTGACATTCATGCACGTTCAGCTTGAATGTGAAAGTGAAAAGTGTATATATATAAAAAGATATATAAGTGTACTAATTTAATGCCTGCTATGATTACTGCATATATGTTCAAATATAGTGAATCTAAGATGAGTAATTGGTGAAGAGACAAAACGGAGGGTCAGCTTAAATATAATCTATTTACACATGTTTTGGCCCTTTCAATCCTTGGAAATGTAACCCTTGGTAAACTTATTTATTTAATACTATATATAAATATACGGAATTGATTTTTTAAGCACTATATGATGTGATACACTACAATAAGTGGTGTAAACAATTTACACCATCCATTGTTTTGTGTCATGTCGTCGGTATCTAGGAGATCAATTCCGTGTATATATATATATATATTAAACGTAAATTAAAAGTGTTGAAAAAACAATAAATAATTATAAAATATTACTTGGTATGCACTTGCTTGTGCTTACCTTGTGTGTATACATTTTCTTTTTCTCTATTTATTTTTGGGTGAAGTCTAAATTATGAATAAATTATTTTCAGATTTACAGTTATCCAATTACATCAAGATCAGGTGAGTGGAGTTAACTTTTGTGAACGAATTTCATAGAATTTTTTTTTTTTTTACTAAAAATATTTATGTTGATGTTTTTCAGAACGTCTGTATTTTTCATGAATCTCTATACTTTCCATGAATCTCTTACATTCTTCCATGAATTTCTTACTGAACTTTATTTAAAATAAAATTACGTTCATGTTATATCTTTCAAGTTAATATTGAGTACGCCTTTCTTTTTCAATAAATGTATCATAACAAATGAATAACATGCTATTGGTAAGTCAATGAAATGATACAGCAAGGTTCACACACTCATGTTCAGGACCATGACTCGACAAGAACCACACACTCACGATCATGTTATAAGTTATTTAAGTGATTAGATCAATCAATTATGACAATGAATAATGCTCATATTACAAGTTATTGAAGTGATTCGAATCAATGAAAGAAGTTCATGAATGATGAACAATTATGATGATATGCCCGAGAATGAAGAATTGTTATTTATGTTTTATTGATATAAATGGTGTACTAAAATAAATTTCATGAATTCATAGCAAAAATATATCACATGAACATGCTTGCACTCACTGAATTATTATTCACATTTTTTCTATCTAACAATTTTAGGAAATGGAGGGCGAATATTTAACGACAAGGATTGAGGGTTGTACCATTCATCTCGATCAGCACGTTGGGTTACCGTTTGTATCGTATGGTCCTAAGAAGTAATTTCACTTGAAAAATTTACTTGGGAAACGAGTATGATACAAGTTAAAGCATTTGACTCACGTACTAAATTATTGAAGAATATTTATACATATTACGAGTACAATGAGTATCATGTCCACTTTTAACTGGATGTAATCAATATTATTGAGGATAATATGTAATAAAATTTTGACGATAATGTCTAATAGTTAGACTTCCATCATTTTCGAAATTTCATGGGGTCCACCTGGAACTGTTTAAATGAAAATGGAATGAAATGCAAATATTTTCCTTGTTTATTACATTTTTTTGATTGCAAATCATTTTGTTCATTAATTTTAAAAATGAAAAATAAAAATGTTGAGGAAGAATTTAAGTTAATGGTTAAAACATATATACATACATAAATAAAATAAAAATATGGCTCGACAAAATATATTAAAAATCAGGTTAAATCTATCAATAATCACCTAACTTTATATTTAATGTCAATATGGTCACCAAATTTAATTTTATTTCATTATGATCATCCAACTTTATGCTTAGTATCACATGGCCACCAAATTTGATTTTATTTCATTAGACCACCCAATTTCATTTAACGTTTCACCAGCCATCCAACTTCTTTTCACAAATTTCACTAATTTTTAAAAGGGGTAAAACGGTAACTTTACATTATATGTAAAAAATAAAAACTTATTTAAAAAAAAGGTTACTTAAAAAAGTAAAATAAAATAAAGACTTATTTCAAAAAAATTAAAAACTTATTTTGAAAAAACGTTATTTAGAAAAATAAAATAAAACAAAAAGTTATTTTAAGAAAAAACGTTCCTTAAAAGAATAAATTAAAAAAACGTTTTTAAAATAAATAAAAGCTCATTTTAGAAAACGTTACTTAGAAAAATAAAATAAAATAAAAATTTATTTTAAAAAAACATTTTTAAAGTAAAAAAATTTAATTTTTGTTTTTTAAAATTTATATTATATATAATGTAAATTTACCATTTTACCCCTTTTAAAATTAGTGAAAATGATTAAAATAAGTTGTGTGACCATGATGAAATATTATATTAAATTTGGTGGTTATAATGAAATAAAATAAAATTGGATGACTCTGATAAGACTAAGTATAAAATTGGGTGACCATTGGTAGATTCAACCATTAAAAATTTAATTTTAATCCACACGAAAGTTTGACTAGCCTGGGCATCTGGGGTCCTTAAACTTCACAATCTCACAAAAACCACCCATATATTTACCCATGTGTTATGATTTACCCCTAAACTTCAATATGTGGTGTTCTTCAGCCTAAAATTCACAGCCGCGAACTTCGGGTTACGTGTTTTGGGCCTTTGATTAACCAAATAGATAAATATAAAACTAGAGAACAAGAATAGATACATGAAAAGGGGATTTAAGTTCCAATCATGGCTTCTCTACTGAGCTCGGCTCTGAACTTGCCATTCAACCAGGTAAAAATCATATTTCTTTTGTAATTTTATGTTTTCTAGATGTATTAATTATCATCTTTATTGGATGTTTATGACGGTAGAGTGATGGCGAGAATAGGGTTTCGTGGAATTCGAAGTGTTGATTCGAACATAAAAAATTGTAATTTTCATTGATACCCTATTTTTCGATTTCCTCAATAATCTATGTCTTGAACAATTCTTAACATGTTAACAAGATAAATTTCATTTTAGGTTTGAAACAAGTAAATTCAATTGATAAAAAGCTGGGGATACTATTATTTGGTAATTTATTCATTTTAATTTAACTATATGTGTTTCTTTCATGGAGCTTGTGATTATGAGAGTGGCTAAAGACTGGTTATTTATCTATCATTCATCTGCTTAATAAGGTGGATATGAATCAATATTGGATATGAAAAGGAAAGCTCAATTTTTTCTTCAAAATGTCTTTTAGCTAGTACCACGAGTCTATATGCCACCTCTTTTGTAAAATGAATAATGCTATCTAGCACCATTGATGTGATAAATTCAATGAAAGGTGTATTTCTTATTTATTGTCACATTAGTGTCGCATAAACTATTATTTTAACACCAATGGTGATAAATAGTATTACTCTTTGTCAATTTTTACGAGGAAAAAAAGATTACTTTCTTAAAGAAGCGTCTCTTTCTATATCTTTATGAAGAGATGGATATATTAAATCAAATATCCTCTCCATAGAAAGGAATAATAGTTGTCTATTAAATGTTTAAGGTTTACTTTCACCAATTTTATAACCCTTAATGATATGAATAATACTACTTGAATATAAGGAGTTACATAATAGTTTACATACAGATGATATGTCAAAATGAGAGGAGGGAATTTTTTTTTTTTTTTTTTAGTTTGGTCGAAGAAATTCTGACAAATCATATATCACCACATTATGTGTATGTAAACCATTATGTAAATCATTTATATATATATATAGCACAATCGTAATGATATATATCTTAAAATTCTACACTTCTTTTTAGAAGTTGAGAAAGAGTGGATGTGAAACTTGATTTCATATGGCATGAATTCAAGTCAGAATTATAAATTTTTCCACCAAAAATTAAAGGGAAAATTGTTGGATTGCGGTCTGCCAATTTTCTTTATGGACTTTGTTATAGCCAGGAGGTGGTTTTCAAACTAGAGCAGCAAACTGTTTGTGAATGAAGTAAATATAACGTTAAAAAATAGTGTGTGGCCACGCCTAAACCTCAAAAATTTCACCCCAAGTTTTGAAATTAATTGCAATTATCTAGTTGGATAAGTTTACTCCAATAAAGATTTCACTAGACTTACTACTACTATCTATTTTTTCTTTTTTATTCATTTAACTTTCTCATTATATATGTTTTAACAGCATTGAAATCACAGAGTTTTAGCATCTCTTTGTAAACATGCTAATTACTTTTGTTTTTTTTTTTTTTTTATTTCCCTTAGTTCAATGATGGAAATGCAAAAGCTCTCCCTGTAAAAGCATTTTCAAACAAAGATTATCATTTTGCTAGAAGAACCAGCGGATGTCATGGGCATTATCTGCTGATAAAAGCTAAAACATCCTTCAAAGCAGACGTGCTTGCTAAAGAATCTTTCAATGTTGAGACAGCTGATGAAACAAATGGTAATCATTCTTTTTTATCTTTTACATATACCATTTTGTACTAGATTTTATAAAGTGCGCAAGTGATGTGCTTTGTGGCTACCTACATACAAGTGTTTATGTCGGTTGAGTCCTAACGAATACACATTTAATGATTTTAGCATAAAACAAAAGTCTTAGAAGGAAAATATTTTCAGTCCACCCCATCAAAACGCCATAAGATTTGTGATTTTGATTATGGATCGTTCACAAATAAGGAAAGAAAGCAGAACAAGTAGTTTTCCGAGTGTATGTTCTACTCATTGATGTATTGAAGAGAGAGAATAAACAAGTAGTTCTCCAATTGCTTTGATGATTATTCGTGAGGTCTTTCAGTTGTTGAATTGGATCTCATAATTTGGCATAGAGACTTGAGCCGAAGATCTAAAGCCCATTTGATGCTAAACTTGATAGAAAATGTCTCTCTGTGCAGATTTTGGAGTTGTTAGTGTTCACCATGTGGGAATCTTATGCGAGAACCTTGAAAGGTCATTGCAGTTTTACCAGAATATTCTCGGTAAATTTTTCTATATGCCATAAAAGCTGATGAACATTTTTTTTTTTTGTTTATTAGTAAGAAAATGCTAACTGTTGGTTAATCAGGTCTTAAAATAAATGAGGCACGACCTCATGATAAGCTCCCTTACCGTGGTGCTTGGTTGTGGGTGGGGTCTGAGATGATACACTTAATGGAGCTTCCAAATCCCGACCCATTAACTGGCCGACCAGAACATGGTGGTCGAGATCGTCATACTTGCATAGCAATTCGGGATGTGTCTAAACTGAAAGCAATTCTTGATAAAGAAGGTGATTCATCTTATTATCTGCTTTACCATTCATTGCCTTATTTCCAAAAACGTTGGTTGATGTTCTTTACATATATCTGAATGTATACCCCGTTTTCAAATTTTCAGGCATTCTGTACACCCTCAGTCGCTCTGGTAGACCGGCAATTTTCACACGAGATCCTGATGCCAATGCCCTTGAATTTACACAAGTTTGAATGATGCTGAATGGTGTCGAGAAACGTCAAAGCTCTGTGTATAAATTTGTATACGTATTTGGTCATTGATGATGTATTTAGTCTTGCGAAGATTGGTAGGAATGATATTAATGCTTCGGATCAAAAATGTTTCTAGTTCAAGATATTATTCAAATAAATAATCAGGATGAAATTAATCCATGAGTTGCAGTGCATTACTTGTTTATTGGTTCAGTTTCATCTCTCTTTTATGAATGCAATCAGCTACTATTTGTTTTGGCACAGAAGAGGCGTTATTCCCATACATGGTCTTACGACTTTGTAGAGACCTCATTCTACAGTTGAAAAATAAAGGGAAAAGAGAGTAAGCTTTGTGGCATATTAAATAGGAACTAAGAAGGGCATTCAGATAATATCTATGATTTCTTGATATGCATTTGTCCATAAAATCTCTTTAAAATATCAAGCGACGCAATTTTAAGCTATGAAATGTTCTATTAATTAAGATTAAGGCTTAATCCATAGCATTGGCTTCTATGTTAGCAAGGGAGAAAAAACATGTTAGACCACCTTAATTGGAAAAGGAAAACAAGAAGAGAAGGAAAAAGAGTTATCTAATTCTGCCTATATTTTTTCATAGCCAACAAGCTCGGATTAAGAGGAGTGTTGCAGTACATTTACAACCAAAACTTAGTCAAGATTTATTTGACGCTAAATTTATTGAGAATAAAGCTTTATATATTCTCTTCTCACTTACAGTAATCTATAATTCATGCTCTTTTACGGTCAAATTTCAATTTTAGACAATAATTAGACACGGCGTCTAAGAAGATGTGGATGTAGATAGAGAAACTGTCAGCATTGATAGGTTCCAGTAGAACACTACATCATTCAAACTAGAAATGGAGAAAAACTCAGATTATGTATATGAATAATTATCAAATACAAAAGTTATTTACACGATCGTAGGCGAGTTTAAAAGAGGTTACTCATTTTAACTAGGAATTATAATAGTGGGACATGCTGGACAAAAAGTGTTCTCTATATTGTAAGATAAGTCCTTACCATAGTCGCACCAGTAGGATCAGATATCAGATGTTTGATAAGGCTTTTTCTCAGATCATTTGGAGCTATAACAAACATATAAAATGCAAATAATACGAGGTCTGCTGATGATAGAGTCGAGCCAAGAAATCCTTGCGACATCCTGTGAGAGTAACATATTTGCCAAGAATCATGTTAAGTTCAAAGAAAAGTAAGTTGTTTTTAGTAAAAGAGTAATTTTCAAAATCATGTCTGGCAAAATAAGCAAGTTAAAACTATGCAATACATATTATTGTGAAAGGATTATTCTTGCAAAACATTAAAATGGGGAAGAAGTAAACCTACCAAGTTGGTAAACGGAAAAATGTGTGGAAGAATGTCCTTATCCCCTCAGTATCTAGCTGTAGTATGAGTGCTAATCCGAATAGGAAAAAAGCTCGTTGTCGTTTCCTTTCTTGTGGCCAAAGGGTATTCCAAGCTGAAATTATATTCACAGTTTGCATGTTAAGAACGACAACAATCTCGAACGACAAACATGGTATTTTCTAAAACTAATTATCCAAAATTTGTAGTCAATTAATATGTTCATAGTCAAACTTCTAACCAGAAAAAGAGACCAGAGCTAAACTATTTAAGGCAAGTTTACTGACCAGCTCATCCCATTAGGTCGAGGTGGAGCCCTAAAAACCCACCTAAGCTTTGATGGTGTTTCAATGAAAAAAAGTTTACTGACCAGCTGAAACCACATTATGCGAATTCAAACAAGATTGAAAAACTATTAAACACAACTTCCAGCGAAACTCGACGAGCTTAAAGGTGAGATATTATTAACATTCCATGTACCTTGGATTGAGATATTCTCTGTAATCCCTGCAGTGATAAGCATGTTCTTGTCATGACGTTGTTTCAAAATATTTGCAATGGCAGATGCATATTTTGGAGCCTCCGACAATGATCTGACAACTGAATAACCTGATAAATGCAAGGTGACAAAAGTATGAAATCATTTCATTCAATAAAAAACACAAAGGCAATAACTATTCTATCATTACCTGTGGCCGGATGGACCATGCTAGCAGCAGCACCAAATGCAAGGTTCTTTTGCTCTGTACTTGGCAATGATCCACCCACCGGAATGTAAGACCATTCCTGTACATAGTTTTTATTTATAAGTTCGTCTCCTCTTTACTAATTTAAACAATGAAGTGTGCAAGTCAAATACCTCTTCATAAGTTTTTATAATCCGGACACCCATCGTCTCTAATCTTGTCATAAGCTTATCCCTTAATAGTTCAAAAGGCATGGCATCTTTTGATGCCAAACAGGTTTCCTGGGACACACCTTATTTTAGCGCACAAAATCATCATAATGAATAATAAAGAGTGCATCAGAAAAATAAGCACTAAACACATTGAACCTCAAAGAAAACTCTTGTTGGCGACATGGGCATTGCATAAAGAAATGTTGGATATTGTGCTTCTAAGCCTTGAACTTCACATTCAATGTAGTCTCTGTAATCCATAAAAACCATCAGGTTCAGGTCGTACGGATTGTTTTCCACCTAAAATATGGCAAAAAAATTATATCACCAATCATAGAATTGCAATGCTAAAAGTTACAATGTGAACCTTATAGCTCGGAAGATCGTAAACAGCAGTACTACAATTAAACAAAAAGTAATAAGGTCCCAATTTTTTTCAACTAACAAGCTTAGAGAAAGGCATAATTAAAATGATGAAGTTGGGAATCTACTACTTTCCTACCTCAACCTCAACACCATAAGCTGTCTGGACAGAAACCCGTGGACCCCCCACCTCATACTGTAAGAGTTTCCCTGAGGCTGCTCCAGATGCAACAGTGGCAAGCCTATAGTTCTTAGTTAGACACTTCAAAATGAGGAGGAATCTTATATCTTGCTGGAAAATAGTTATATCAGCCATACCTGCAAGGAATCACAATATTGCCTTCACACTCTACAAGTCTATGGCCACCTGAGGCTTCAACGATATTTTCCACTTTTGTGCTAAGATATGAAACACCTGACTCGACACACCTAGGAAATTAACAAGTTATAGAAAAGTGGAATAAGTAGTACAAAAATCAAATGCAGTAGTAGAGTAAATGTGTATGATTCAAAATAACAAAATGTTACCTCTTCAGTAACTCCTCATGGAGCAAATGGCGACTAACTCGTCCATATGCACGACCAATAAAAATAGGATCGTCATCATCAAGATATACTATGGTATCCTGCCAGACATGTTCAATGCAACGTTCAAGGCCTAGATCTGAAATAAACGAGAAGTGACTTTAAGAAGAATCATCATATATAAGATGTACGAGCAGTTTATAAACGAGTGTACAAAACAATGAAAAATATACTTTTACTATGATAACCATTCCCAAATTCTAATGGCCGAATGTTAGCAAACATTTGAGTACATGGTAAATACAGCATTAAAATAATGGCAAAACACGAGCCAGAAGTTGCATGTGAAAGAATGAAAGTGTGCCTCAATTGACAGGATACTATAACAGAGTATTAAAAAAAGGATTGTGATTTGAGTAGAATTTTAAGATCATGGACACCTATATACAGCATGAACTACTAAATATTGGAAACATAATGTCAGCCCTTCTACCAAGTAGATCTGTACCATGCTGTCACATGTAAGAATAGTAAATGATATTATAGATACCTTCCATGTTATCACATACTAACATGTTAATCCAATCAATTTAATTCATTACTGTTTTCGAGATCGTAGTTTCCATTCGTCCGTATCATCTCATAGTTGGTTGAGTGGTGAATGCTTCTTGTCTTTCCTAAAGAGAGAAGGGGTGGATCACAGTCTAGCTTCTTACGTCACATGTGGACATAAATTAACCGACGAGTTTCACCTCTTACCCTAATTAATTCACTTAGTAAAATAAACGAAATCAAGGAGCAGCAGCAGCATCTCAAAGTGCTCTACCTCACCAGATTGCACTGTTGGGAATAACAATAGTATTGCAAGGAAACTGTGAAAATAGCGTGCACAACCATGTAAAATGTATTTCTTCACTTCTAAAGCATTATAAGAAATCAAAAGAAGATTGCATGAAGGAAAATATCATTTTACTGTCATTGCAGTATATAAGTTTCTAGTTACCATATATTCATTATCAATTGAAACAACCAGATAACATAAAACAAATAAAGATTAGCACCTTTGAACTCATCTTCCCACACACCATAATTATTTGTGAAAGGAAGATCTGGTCCAATAAGTCCAACATTCAAGCCTAGCTTAGCTGATTCAGCAGCGAGAGCAAGACCAGCAGGTCCACAGCCAATAACCACCAAATCCAATATATCATCACCCAGTATTCTTGGTAACTGGACAAATGAGAAAATTTCTTGAAGATGAAAGATAGCTATAAGTATAATAACAGTCATATCTGGAAAAAAAATGGATCAGTTTCATTCTCATGTCATTTTACTGTTTACTAATCGTTCCACCATGTGCTGAATTTACTATCACTAAGAGATATAAGATTTTTGTACAGTCCTACTATGCAAGCTGTATTTTTCACCTCGAAGAACTGCTATCCCAACCACAATCTTCTTTTAGTAGGATTTAAGTTGGATCAATATTCAACAAATTTATCAACCAGACCAAACTGACCATACCCAAACAAAACGGACTGGAGTTTTTTGTTATGGTTTGGAATTCATTTCCAGTTTCAGAAAGGTAAAGGCCTGCAGTTTGGTATTGTTTCATTTTTAGGCCACGAAAGTACATAGACCAAGCGAATCACAATATTCACATGCTAATAAGATGAATTGTCAAGTTGTTTACAAAATGTTACCATGAGTATTTACATAGAATTAATTAATTTTTTTAATGACATTATGGAGGTAACATTCACTTGATATTACTTACTAAGATTTGTATTAACAAAACGATAAGATGAAACACATTTCCCCTTTATTGGCAGAATGTTTTGGGTTTTATTCTCATTTCATTGTTTTTTATTTGCTAATTATTTTTTGTTTTCTAAATTAATGTGGTAGATATTTTAAATTTCCGGTATATGCAACAATGTTAAAGATTTAGGCGATCTAGTAATGAAGCAATTGTAGCTTAAGCTAGGTTTTGGTAGTGCTTATAAGTTGTGGGTCCTAAACGTGGATAATAAATTCGTAGCATGTTGTGGCTCCTATAAAATCTAGGGCTGGACAAAACTCCCGAACCGTGCGGTTCTTCATAAGTTAAATACCCGAACGGGTATCTGAATCGAGAACCGACGAATTTGGTTTGGTTTTCGGTTCTAGACCAATAACCGAATAAGAATCGAATCTAAATAATTTTTTTAATTTTTTATTGAATTAATTAAATTATTTTAATTTTTCTAAACAAATTAGTAAATTAACTAATTTAATGATTAATGCTCCAACTCCCAAACCAAGTCCATGTCTAGCTAGCCCAACTCAACCCAATTTCTAAATTCAATTGATGATTAAATCAAACAGTTGGTACGTATTAGCAATACTTAAAAATATTTTATTTTTATAACTTTTAATTTATATTTCATTCTCTTTATGCAGGTTGATTGA
>CAIGRN010011732.1:0-13357 GCA_903798345.1 Fraxinus anomala | reverse complement strand
AAAAATTTCTTTATTTTTAAGCCACAGATTCTCAAAAAAAAAAAAAAAAAAAAAAAAAAAC
Organism: Fraxinus anomala; assembly: GCA_903798345.1. Classification (NCBI taxonomy): domain Eukaryota; kingdom Viridiplantae; phylum Streptophyta; class Magnoliopsida; order Lamiales; family Oleaceae; genus Fraxinus; species Fraxinus anomala. The sequence continues at coordinate 13,296 of CAIGRN010011732.1, read as the reverse complement.
TAATCCAACTAATAATGAAAAGATTTTAAAATATTGACTAAATATTATAATTAGGGTAGCCTCTGGCAGAGTCCATCTTCATCCCAAGCTGATTGGGTACGTAGGATATGATGTTATTACGATTTATTTCTAATAATTAGTTGAAAAACACCATACATGCTGAAAAACATTTTTCAGGAAAGTCTAAAATGCGTCGATGGCAAACTAAAGTTCATTTCAATTTTCCATCAACAATAAAGATCTTTGTTACATGAGACCATTTAAATTTAGATTTTTCATATCAACATAGTTAAGACACATATAAGAATTGAAATAGATTTAATATATAAAATAAGTTTAGGAGATATTGTTACGTACCACTGGAATCGTTGAACGCTAAATCTAAATCTACAAGTGCTGATAGGTTTCCAATTTGATTTGGAATCGTTCCTGTCAACCATTTAAGCATAGAGGTTTCAATACATCAAATTTAAATTCATATGAAATAGATCTAATGAAAGAAAAGTACCAACTAATAAGAAGTCCATAATTAAGTACTTGTGAAGTCATTGTTATCAATCCTAATTCTTGAAGTGTTGATAAGATTCCAATTTCATTTGGAAGCCGATAATTAAGTACTTCTTAATTTATTATCAAATATGTTATAGTTTGAAGTTCATGGCAATGCAATAGACTTGGAGTACCCTGGAGTTTGTCAATGTACTCAAATTAATGAATACAGGAAGTATTAATAAGTAGATAGATATATGTTAATATATTTGAATCCAAAAATAAATATTGAAGTACTGATGTGTTTCTAATTTCATATGGAGTGCTTCCTGTGAATACATTTTAGGATATTAAAAATTGAAATCTAAAAGCCAAATATTTAAAATTTCAAAAAGTTATTATCAAATGATAATACCGGAATTAGAAAATTATATTTAAATATAAAGGTTTTAAATTCCAATATTGGTGGCCCTAAATTTTATTATTAAAATAAGAATAATTATAGAATGACAAATGAACGATGTATCACATAATTTAGAATATTAAACTATTAATTAAACAAGCTAATGCAATGCAAAAGAAATGGAGAATGAACCTAAAAACACGTCTATTTATACAATGCTTGTGAGTTTAAAAAATGAGTAATTTGTTGATTTGCGATCGTATACCGAATAGTTGGTTTAGATGGAAAAATCATCGAGTCCACCTAATACCAATTTAGGTGGAATTTTAGAAGAAAAACTCTTACTACTTTTTAATCTTCTAATCAAAGTATTCTAGTGTACAAAGCTAACAAAGAAACACCTAATCGTTAATCGTAATTTAAATTGCATCCAATGTCCTCAATCTAACAAATTAAAAGTGAACTAAATCCCGTTAATAATGAATTATAAAATACTGACGAATTATTATAACGAGGCAGCCGCTAGCGATATCCATATTCATCCCATGCTGATTGGGTACTTACAATTAATGTTATTACGATGTATTTAATTATTTGGAAATACTATACATGTAAGAATTGAAACAGATTTAACATATAAAATAAGTTCATGAGATCTTATTACGTACCATTGAAACTGTTGGACGATAAATTCAAAAATACAAGTGCTGATAGGTTTCCAATTCAGCTGTAATACTTCCTGTCAAAAATTGAAAATGAAAATCTCTCACAACTTTTATAATGTTTTAATCAAAATGCTTCAGAGTATAAAGCTCATCTTTGCAGCTAACAAAGATATACCTAATCATTACGCTTAACTAAAATTGCATCCTAGGTCCTCAAACTAACAAATTTTTTAAAAAAACTAATCCAACTAATAGTGAAAAGATTTTAAAATATTGACTAAATATTATAATTAGGGTAGCTTCGAACGGTATCTCATAAGTGTATTTTACACACTTATTTTGGGACACAAATATGGATAATTGTTAACAAATATGTGGAATATAGATTAATTCGATGTAATTTGTATTTTGCAGGACAACAATGATGAATATGACGAAAATTAGGAGAAAAATGGTAAAAAAGACTAAAACGAAAGAAAACCGAAGTCAGGGACCAATGTGCAAATAACTGAAAGATGACCCAGAAGAAGAATTGCAGATGTGAAGATGGAGAGATTAAATTGATCAAAGGAATGAAACAATGAAAGAAGAAGAAGTAGAAAAAGAGGTCGAAAAATGTAGAACGGAGTTCAAGGACCAAATTACAACAATTTGGAAGATGAATGAGCTATGTGGTCACATAGCTCAAAATCTATGCGGTTGCATAGATGGCTTTAGCAATTTTCAGAGTCATTTTCAAGATAACTATGCAATCGCATGCAACATAACTATGCGGCCGCATAGTTACTTTTTGAGACGAATTTTCTAGTTTCCTCGTATGATTAAAACACTTATGGAAACAATATCATGGTCATATATTTAAACCCTATAGCTGTCTAGAACGTGGGGAGGAGATTCATAAGTTTTTTAAGAGAAGAAAAGAGGCAAGAACACAAAGAATAATACCACGACACGAAGATTGATCTCAAGACTTGAATTGATGATGTCGTTCTTCATTGATTTTTCTGATTTTCTTTGTTCCACAATGCTAGGCTAGATTAATTATGTACTAGGGTTAGATGAACTATGTAATATGATTCTTAAACTTTAGTTTTACAATTCTTGACATCAAAAGCACGTTTTGGACATTGAATGATTTATATGAATTTCTTTTTCTCCATAATTATTGTATACGTAATTGTGTGAGTTTGGTAGCTTGTTTCATGTATTCGAAAGAAGGGGAATATGTTCAACGTGGTATAAATCAGCATAGGGTCCGATAAGGGATAGAAATATACCGCTATACCCTATGTGAATCTTTAATTGTTCACAAAAACTCATGCATTCTTGTATGTTCGCATCCGTCATAGAGATATAGTCGGGTTACATATTGGAATAGGTTTAACTTTACTCGAGAGAGACTGTCAAATAAGTAGGAGCATTGATTCTTCAATATTTCAATCATGTGATAAGGTGTAGAACTAGGTTTAGCAAAGAATATTACATAGGGATTCGTGATCCTAGTACATTCATCATACATTAGAAAAACTTCACATTGCATTCGACATCAAATTCATTAAGTTTAATTCATCACTCGTAATTGCATCCGCATTACTATTTTAGTTAGAAGTTCGTCATTATTAACAACTCATTTTTATTGTTTCAGTTAAGGTCACGATAATTTGAATTAGATCTAATCAATCCTTATGGGATGATACTTAGACTCAAAAGGTCCACTTTATTACTTGTAAGGCAAAGAGAAGCAAGAGCAGTACGATAAATGGTTGACACGCAAAATGAACAATTGGTTCAAGTCAATGAAGAGGAAATTATTGATGATGAAAACATGCTGGTTGGAGATTTCATATCATTGTGGGAACGATATTTGGACTCAAAATTCATTTTACTACTTGTTAACAAACCATATACTTGCAGTAATTTTAATTAGACACATATTTTCGTGAACAAATTTTTGGCGCTGTTGCCGGGGATTGAATTTAGTTCAATTCTATTTATTTTGACACTAATTTGAATTATAGTTTTATTTTTAATTATTTGTGTTTTAGTTAGTAATTTTTCTTTTTAATAATTTATCTAATTACTACTTTTGATTCTTTTTCAGGTCTTGTATGCAAAGGTTGCTTAATGGTAACGTGATTCCAGCCGATCTAGAAATTGAATGCACTTTCCATCGCAGGCAAATAGAAGCAAAAGCAGTACGACATATGGCTAACGCGCAAAATAAACAGTTGGTTCAAGTCCATGAAGAGGAAATCATTGATGAGGGAAACACGCTGATTGGGGATTTCATTACACCACAAATCATTCAGAGTCAATCCAGTATCGTCTACCCTCCGTTTGGGCAACCTAACTTTCAGTTGAAGACCAACGTCATACATCTATTTCAAAATGGACACCAGTTTTATGACAGAGCTGAAGAAAACCCACATACATACGTCCCTCGATTCTTGGAGATGTGTCAACACTTCTGATATGAGGGTATCTCAGATGATGCTATCAGACTACGGTCGTTTCCCCACACGCTACAAGATAAAGCACTAAAGTGGTTAGATTCTCAACGTATTGCCATCATCAACAAATGGAACGACTTAACTCAGAAATTCTGCACAAAATTCTTTCCACTGGCCAAAATTGCAAAATTGAAGCATGGCATCTCAATTTTCTGTCAAGGTGAGTCAAAATCATTTGATGAAGTTTGGAATCGTTTCAAAAACATGTTAAGGAAGTGTCCTCATCACGGTATNTCTTTCCACTGGCCAAAATTGCAAAATTGAAGCATGGCATCTCAATTTTCTGTCAAGGTGAGTCAAAATCATTTGATGAAGTTTGGAATCGTTTCAAAAACATGTTAAGGAAGTGTCCTCATCACGGTATTAGCAAAGGACTCCAGGTCCAATATTTTTATGCAGGATTGCTTCCATCATTCAAAAGCATGGTAGATTCTTTGTCAAATGATTCATTATCAACAAGAACCATTGATGACGCCTTGAAACTATTCGAGATAGTGGCGACTATTTCAGCAATGTGGGCTTCTGAACGGGTGGTTCAAAGGAAGGTGCCAGGTGTATACGAGGTGGATGCTTACTCAACCTTGACAGCAAAAATAGACTCATTATTCCATAAGATGGAGAGCACATCACAGACAACTAACGTTGCACAAACTAAAAAGTCGAGCTGTGAAATGTGTGGAGCAAATCACAACACAACTTATTACCTGATTTTGGCTCAAAGTATGGAACAAGTGGATTTCGTATAATGGGGACAACATCAATAAATGAATCCACATGCAGAAACCTACAACCCAGGGTGGAAGAAATACCCTAATTTTTCTTGGGGTAGTCAAAATCAGAATAGGGCACATGGTCAATTTCAGCAGTCGGAGAAAAAACTGCAACTGGAAGAGATGTTCGGTAAATTGATGGAGAAAACAAATCAGTACATGGAAGCCAACAATCAGTTTATGAGAAAAACTGAATGAACTATCCAAGATCAGAGTTCTTTTATTAAAAACTTGAAAACTCAAATAGGGCAGATGGCACTATATATGAATGGCAGAGCCCCAGATTCACTACCCACCAATACAGAGATCAACCCCAACGAATACACCAAAGTAATAACAACCAGAAGCAGGGTGTAACTACCGAAAAATCATGTCAAGCGGCTTGCTGCAATTAAGGAGAAAATACCTTCTTCGAGTAAGGAGCAAGTGGAACAGACACCTGAAGCACCTACTACGGAGAGTTCAGAAACACTAAGTGTTAATGAGAAAAATCATATCAATCCTTACGAGCCTCCTATTCCATTTTCCCAGAGATTGAAAAAGTACAAGATGGATCAACAATACAAGAAAATTCCTAGAGGTCTTCAAGAAACTATACATCAACATTCTGTTCGCCGATGCCTTTATTCAAATGCCTAGCTACGCCAAGTTTTTAAAAACATTCTATCTAACAAATGTAAGCTAGAAGAGCATGATATGGTAATGTTAACTGAGGAATGATGCACTAGAATCCAGAAAAGATACCACCAAACCTTAAAGACCTAGGGAGTTTTATTGTACCTTGCACTATTGAAAATTATCATTTCGATAAAGCTTTATGTGATTTAGGTGCAAGTATTAATTTGATGTCACTTTCTATTTTCATGAAACTCGGTTTGGGAGAGGCTAAAGTAACAATAGTGACTCTGTAGTAGGCTAATCGATCATTTATCCACCCAATGATGATTATAGAAGATGTGCTGATTAAAGTGGAGAAATTCATCTTCCCAGAAAGTGGTCCAAGACACATTTCTGCTGCTCCACTCTTCCGACGCGTATGAAGCATGTATCGCACATCCCCAATCTACTCACTCTGATTCTCTTGAGATTGAGACATGTGCAAAGTTTTTGAAAAGTAACCCATCATACACATGGAAATGTCAGTTTGAGGAATTAGGAACTAGTCCTACAAAGCCCCTACCATCTGTTCAACAGTCTCCAATGTTGGAACTTAAGCAATTACCACCTTATCTTCATTATGCTTATTTGGGGGATTACTTGGGGGATTATATCGAGCTCAGTTAGTGAGGTGGAGGAAGGGAGACTATTACAGGTACTCCGGGAAAATAAAATATCAATTGGATGGTCAATCACGGCCATCAAAGGGATCAGCCATTCACTGTGCATGCATAAGATTCTCATGGATGAGAATTTTAAACCCTGTATAAATGGTCAGAGAAGGCTAAACCCAAACATGAAGCAGGTGGTTAGGGCTGAAGTATTGAAACTCCTAGACGCCAGAATCATTTACCCAATATCAAATAGTACATCGATTAGTCTAGTCCAGGTTGTGCCTAAAAATGGTGGTATTACGGTGGTGTAGAATGTGAAGAACAAGTTAGTTCCCACGCGAACTGTTACATGTTGGAGTGTGTGCATTGATTATCGAAAACTCAATGCTACTACTAGGAATGATCACTTTTCCCTTCCATTCATTGATCTGATGCTTGAATGGTTGGCATGTCATTCACACTACTACTTCATTGACGGATACTTATGATATAATCGGATCCCAATAGCACCTAATGATCAAGATCTTTCACTTGCCCCTATAGTACATTTGCTTATCATAGGATGCCATTCGATTTGTGCAATGCTCATGATACCTTTCAGCGTTGCATGATGGCGATTGTTTCTGACATGGTGAAGAAATTCATAGAAATTTTCATGGATGACTTATCGATGTTTGGATCGTCGTTTGATGAATGTTTAGAGCATCTGAGTTTGGTATTACAGGGGTTCAGGTAGATCGACTTGGTATTGAACAAGGAAAAATGCCACTTCATGGTACATGAGGGCATTGTTTTAGGATATCGCTTTTCAACTAATGGGATAGAGGTGGACACAGTGAAAATTCAGGTTAGAAATTACCGTCGCCTACATTAGTTAAGCGTGTTCGTAGTTTTCTTGGGCATGTTGGGTTTTATAGACGGTTCATTAAAGATTTCTCGAAGATCACAAAACCTCTGTGTAACCTACTGGTCAAAGATGTCGCATTTAAATTCTTTGAAGAGTGTCTACAGCTTTCAACACGTTACTTTAGATGCTGACTTCAGCACCAGTGATCATCACACTGGATTGGAGTCTGTCATTTGAATTAATGTGTGATGCTAGTGATTACGCGGTGGGGAAAATTTTGGGATAGCGAAAGTATAAGATATTTCACGTGATATACTACGCAAGCAAAACATGGACTGAAGCTCAGCTAAACTATGCCACTATGGAGAAAGAACTGCTAGCGGTGGTCTATGCCTTTGACAAATTTCGCTCATATCTTGTGGGATCAAAAGCCATCGTTTACATTGATCATGCTACCTTAAAGTACTTGTTGACAAAGAAAGATGTCAAACCGAGACTTATCTGTGGGGTATAGCCATGTCAACGAGCCGATGCACGAGCCGAAACTTAAAGCTCGAGCAAAATAGGTCTGAGATTTTTTGGGCCTGAGCTGAGCCTCGTAAAAGTTCAACCAAAAATTTTAAGCTCTACTCGAGCTTTCAGCTTGGGCATTTACGAGCTGAGCTAGGCCGGCTTAATTTTTTTTATTTTTTTACTTTTCTTTTTCTAAAACACGGGTTGGCTCGTGGCTCGAGTCGACGCCCCAAAATGGGGCTCGAGCTTTTTTCGGGCCAAGCTAGAGCCGCTCTAGCTGACAAGCTTTTTTGCCATCTCTAGTTGGGTGTTACTACTACAAGAATTTGATCTGAAGATTACAGACATGAAGGAAAGCAAAAATATGGTAGCAGACCATTTATCTCGACTGGAGCCATGAGAGCAGAATGATTCCATTGACATTAATGAAATTTTTTCAGATGAGTAGATTTTCAACATGGATGGAGTACATTGGTATGCTGACATCGTAAATTACTTGGCCAAGTCTATCACACCACCGAACTATTTGAGTCATCAATGGAAAAAAAATTTCCTTGACTTGAAATATTATTTTTGAGAAGATCCCATTTTGTATAGGCGAGACCAGATAAGATTATTCGAAGATGTGTACCAGAAGAAGAAGTCTCTAAAATATCGGAGCAATGTCATTCATCTACATACGCGGGTCATTTTAGGCCATCCAAAATAGTAGCAAAAATTCTACAATCCGGGTTCTATTGGCCTTCACTATTTCGAGATTCTTTTGAATTTATGAAGAGGTGTGATCCATGTCAATGCACCGGTAATATCTTGAGAAGGAATGAGATGCCTCTAAATAGCATCCTCGAGGTGAAACTTTTTGATGTATGAAAAATTGACTTCATGGGACCGTTCCCACCATCATTTTCAAATCAATACATATTGGTTGCCGTTGACTATGTCTCCAAATGGGTGGAAGCAGTAGCATTGCCAACCAACGATGCTAAGGTGGTGATTGGGTTTTTGAAGAAGTATATTTTCACCTATTATGGCACTCCTCGGGCTATAATCAGTGATGGGGACAAGTACTTTTGCAATCGTTAATTTGAGTCATTGTTGGCTAAATATAGCATCTAACATCGTGTAACAACTCCTTATCATTCTCAAACTAGCGGCCAAGTTGAAATCTCTAACAGGGAGTTGAAAAGAATATTAGAGGTAACAATGAGCTCTTCTAGGAAAGATTGATCTAAAAAGCTTGAAAACGTACTATGGGCTTATAGGATAGCATTCAAAACACCTATAGACATGTCTCCATACTAGTTGGTTTTTGGGAAAACATGTCATTTGCCAATTGAGTTGGAGCACCGAGCATACTTGGCAGTTAAAAATTTAAACTTTGATCTGAAGACAGCTGGTGAAAAGAGATTATTGCAATTGAATGAGATGGATGAATTTCGACTAGAGGCGTATGAGAGAAAAACTTTATAAGGAGTGCACCAAAAAGTGGCATGATATGAATATTCAAAGATAGAAGTTTGTGATAGGACAACAAGTTCTATTATACAATTCGAGACCCAAGCTTTTCCCTGGAAAGTTGAGGTTAAGATGGTCCGAGCCATATACAGTCAATAAGGTGTTTCCATATGAAGCAGTTGCAATAACTCATGATAGCAAGGAAACATTTAAGGTGAATGGACAGCGATTGAAACCCTATTGGAGCGATGATTTTCCAAAAGAAAAGTCCACCGCCTATCTCAGCACACCGAAGTAAATCAACCGAAGTACAGTCGAGCTATAGACTATAAACTAGTGCTGGTTGGGAGGCAACCCAACATATTCTTCCCTTTTATTGATTTTGCGTTATGCATTAGATAAAGAATTTTTCATGATTTAGAAAATTTTTAGGCATATTAGGTTATTCATTATCCCTAGAGGTCACTAAGAGTCTACGCATAATTCAAATAGGTTTTAAATGTGTTGTGCATGAGTTTGGGAGTGTTGGAATGGAATTTCATTGATTTGGTGCGAAAGTCGTACATTTCCAGGAAAATCGATCAAATTTGTGCTTTTCGGAATCAACAGGTGTTTTCAAGTTTAAAAATGTTTTTGGAACCAAGTTCTTGGCATCTATGCACACCTAGTAGTTTAAAATGTGTTTTGACTAGTTGTGAGGGCGTTGGAATGTCATGTTGCAATGTGGGTTGGAAATCGAGTTTTTAGGGAAAGTTGACGAAAAACAAATTTTCAAAGAGTTGGGTACGTTTTCAAAAATTTTCACGTTGCACTAACTCATTAAATTCAGTTGAACTTGTTTTGCACGACAATCGATGTCTCATAGGTCCCAAGGGTCGAAAGTGAAATAAAATTTTGTGCAACAGATAAACCGCCTTCTTGGACTCTATGCGATCACATAGACATACCAAAAATGCGATCGCATTCCACAAGTCAGGGCCAAAAATAGCCCTGGACATTTGTTCTATGCGACCGCAGGGGTTTTCTTTATGTTTTCGCATAGAGTTACCGTGCCCCCAAAACCAGATTTTAAAAACCCCAGCCATCACACCACACAACCCACACTCGTTCATTTTCAGCACACTACCTACGCACACGGGCTCACTTNGGGGCGCCTCTGGCGGTTTCGTAATCGTATAGTATATAAGATAACTCTTGCTTTTAGGAGTGATCTTTTCGAAATTTCATAAGAGAAAGAGAAATCGTAGCGTCGAAAAATGAACTCTTCCTTCCTTTTTCTAGCACTATGAGATGAGATAAATCCCTTCTTTATTTCTCGAGATTCAGTTACGCCAGCGAACCAGCCAACGGTGACCGGTTTTCAAAAAGCACCTTTGGGCGATAGTTCTTCTATCCTCTCTCTCACTTGATGCATTGTTGTATTGGATCAAGATACAACTCTTGATCTAGCTACAAGGACACCTCCCAATTGCATACCTCGAAACGGTTATTCCCATTTGGTATTCAACTTCCATTCCTTCAACTTTTGCATAAGAAAACAGGTATGTTTTCCTTTAGCCGTTTTACTTCTTTAATTTCAAATTTTCTGGGTACGAATAAAGTTGATTACTTGTGGGGTTATGAACAATAGTTGAGTTATGCATTTTTTGTTGTGAAGTGTGCCAATAAGGGTTTAGTACACGTTAATTTCATAGCCAAATCTATGAAAACATGTAGTGCCTTCAACGTGTTCGATATATTGCCTAGGAGAAATTGTTGTTGAATTAGGGTTCATTTACCACTTGATTTTGTTTCTATGCACTTTGAATTGATTTTTGGTGTTGACATTCATTGAAAATCAGGTGTCACAGCACCACCACTAAGTGAGACACATATAGGCATAACATGACTTGCACACACATTACTTCACGTCGCCCATTTTGTCCCTCATTTTTCTAACCCAAACAAAATCCGTTTCTCCTCACATTTGGATATGTGTAAAACTAATATATACTCTTTCATATGCCTAGAAATTGCTCGAAAAATTTTTGATTTTTCTCGACAGTGTCTGGAGGTGAACTTGCTTGGTCGACCATGATTCTAAATGCAAAAATTTCAACTTTTTTTGAAATTATATTGGGTTTGTGAACTACATTTTGAAAATTTTTATATAGTACCCATCCTTGAATATATATTTGGTCAAGCATGGTCTCATTACATCATGTTATACTTCATTTGGTCGATTACATGACACCTTTGATTATGCAAGTAGCATGCATGCTTTGACATAGGTTTAGGGATTTGGTGCTCCCCTTCTTATATTATCTTCAAGTACTTTAGTGTTCATTTGTGCATCACATATGACTTATATGTTTTAATTTTCTTTGTGTTGCAGAATGCCTCCTAAATGCACATCTAAAGGAAAGGAAAAAGTAGCTTTCACTTCTGGCACTGCACAAACTCGAGGACCTGAAGGGAGCTTACGATGATTTTCAAATCAAGAGGCCATCATTTGTTACTCTGATATCATTAGCCATTGGGCTCTGCTTCTGAAGGGACCGGTTAAACTGGAAGATTTTCTCGGATTTGAGATAGTCACCTAGGTCCATAACTGTGGTTCGGAAAAGGTCATAGAACGACCTCCTCCGGTGTATGAGGGACTAGTTCGCGAGTTCTATGCAAACTTCAACATGGATATCGATATCCCTGGGTCTGAACATCAACATTAGACATGGGTGCGGGATAAGTAGATCATGTTTACACCTGAGGTCATACATGACTACTATAAATAACGTGGGATAACATTGTTCCTATTCCCAGTGATTTCAATTGGAACACGATCGGGGGAGTTCTACTTAGGCGTAAGGATGCTTGGTCGTTACAGTCTTCTGTGTGGCATTATATTGAGCTTACACCGTCAATAGCCATGCTTTGGTTGTTCATTTTCCACAACATCGTGCCCACCTCACATAGGACTACATTTACTGATCCAACAGCCGGTTTACTATATCACTTGGTGCAAGGACGGAAGATTGATTTAGCAACCTTTATTTATGATCAGATTCACTCTCACAGTGTTTGGGAAGATCGACACCTTTCTCTAGTTTTTTAGTCTCATCAGTGGCATTTACAAGTAGGCCGGCATTACTATCCCATTCAAGTAGCTTCCCAAAAAACATATTCCCTTCTTTAAACAGACTACCTTGAAGGCTCGGGATCGAACAAGAGCAAAACATAGAAAGAAGCAAGAAATGGTGCATTTAAGGCAGTAGCAGGCTGCACATGATCAGGGGGCTGAAGAAGCTAAGATACCTAAGCCACTGTCGACACCACTGGATGTCGACACTCAACTGTTAAGATAGATGTTCACCACTATGGCCTGTTAGAGCCGAGATATTAAGAGTCTTGGGCAGGCTGATGGCACCATGGGTACGACTATCTAGACGATTCAGGATGACATAATTCGTACTAGGAACTTTGCTTCCAATGCCAGTAAGGAGTCCATGGCTGCGAGACGTGAGGTTGAGATCGTGAATGGACGGTTGAATAACTATGTAGGCAGAGTTTATGGGATTCAGCTAAGAGCTATCGAGTCATGGGACCGTTTGGGTAACATCGAGGCTGAGATTAAGGATTAGTCTATCCATATTCAGGGCATGTAGGTCGAGCTTATGTAGCAATCCGAATTAATGAGACGGATCCTAGTACATTTCCCACTACCATCGGCTGATGGCGCATCCGGGTTCTGTTTTCATCCACCACCTCCGTACTAATCAAGGGAGTATTCTGACCCTCATTTTCTTTGACTTATTGTGAATTTGTCCTTCTTGACACGTATTTATTACATTGCTTTTTGTATTCTTAACAACATTGAGGACAATGTTTTATATACGTGTGGAAGTAGCATTCATCATATTTTACTACAGATTTGCGTGATTGTGTGAAAAAAAATTGAATTTTGTCTTTTGGGCAGTTTTCATTTAGTTACTTTCAGTTTTTATTCATTTATTTTCTAACATTATATTAGAGTTTTTTGTGTTTGTGTGGGTTTCAAAATTACATTGATGAAGCCCCAAACATCCAGTCGATAGAACTATACTTTTAATGTGAGGCAAGTAACTGAGTTTAGTGTTAAAGGTTGAAGCAATAAAAAATAGAGGAGAATCTCGACTTGTTAAAATGAAAGCTTGTAATAGTAAGACCTATCGGACCTAATAGAGGGTAAGGAATAGAATTGAAAATGTTCAACTAGAGATATACTCTTGGAAAAAATAAAAATGAGTGAAAAGCATAAGTCTGGAGTATGTATCTCTCGAGCTCAGTGATGAAATATTGGACTACTATAGGTCAGGTGTTGAGCTAATCATGGTCTTAATATGTTGGCATGAGTTTTC
>CAIGRN010011730.1:0-26862 GCA_903798345.1 Fraxinus anomala | reverse complement strand
GGCCTTGCCTTTACAAATGGCTTCATATTCATTCCCGGTCCCAGGAATGCCCGGTTTGTAAGGCTCTTATTGAAGAGGAAAAATTAGTCCCTCTATATGGCCGAGGTAAGAACTCAACTGACCCTCGGTCTAAGTCAATTCCTGGGATGGAGATTCCACATCGGCCTGCAGGACAGAGGCCGGAGACAGCCCCTCCGCCGGATCCTAATGTTAATGCTTTTGCACAACAAGGATTTGGAGTTATGGGGGGCTTTGGCCCCTTCGGGGGGCTTGCACCTATGGCTACTGCGAGATTTGGGAACTTCACATTATCTGCGGCCCTTGGTGGTCTATTCCCCTCATTTTTTAACATTCAGGTGCATGGATTTCCTGATGCCAACATGTATGGAGCCGGTCCTGGTTTTCCCTTCGGGTATTCGAATTCTTTTCATGGCGGACATGCTCATGGATTCCCGCATCGTGGAAATCAGCAGCAGCAGGCAGATTCTACCCTGAAATTGCTCCTGTTGGTGATTGGTTTGAGTGTACTTGTGACTCTCATTTGGAGTTGAGGTAAATTTATCATTAGAGCTTGGTTTGCCGTCCAATTTCCAGGATTATATGGTTTGCTTGTATATTTGTTTGTGCACTTGTGTGCCTTTCCTCCTTTCTTGTACTTTTCACTTTTTCGATTTAGATGACTGTTTATGTAGTATCATTTGTAGTTGTATAACTTTTTTGCACGTTTAACTGTAAGATTTTCATGGTTGCTAACTTGTATCACTTTTTGAACATTGTCCTTATAACCCATCCTCCCTTGTTTTAAGGCATTTTACATTTGGTGTGGCAAGACTTAAGCTTGAAGATGCTTAGAGAAGTATTCAAAAGTACAAAAATATGCTCATATAAACTATATATGTACATATCTTGAAAATCTATAACCTGCAAACAAACACAAAATACATTAGTAAGTAGAAACAATTAGTTCTCAAGTTAGTAAATTAAATTTTCATACTTCCTTGCCTAGTGCGCTGTTTAAGTGTTATGCTTAACTGTGCAGAATGGTTATATGTTTGCCAAAATCACTATACCCTTTACTCTGGAAAGATACATGTAGTTGCATATATGGACCTTGCTGAGGTTCATTTTTCTGAGGCTGACCTATGCAAGCTGGTTGAGTGACCATTCTTAGGTTGGCATATCAATTGGCTGACCGACCAATAGTTGAATATGTAAAAGAACAACGAAAAGAAAATTTTCTATATTGTTGATCTAATATGGAGATTTCTTCTGGTTTAGTTCACATTGTAATCCTCTACATGAAAAATTTTCACATCGCATCGGGCATCATGAATTGCATATGTGGAAACTCCAGATGCAGCTCCTCTGAACCTGAGTGTTTATCCCATCAGCACTTTTCTTCTTATATATAGCACGTTCATTTCATAAATCAAGTCTAGAAGATAAATAAATGAATGATTTGTAGCAATGAAATAAAGTTTGTGTACTATGTTACCATGTTCAGAATCAAAGGTAGGCATAATTGGCTACATGGCATATGAATTGTTTGTCCAAGAATATAGAACTAGACGAGTTCATTTTCACCAGAAAGTTAGGCATTCAATTAATTTGTTATGTTGAGTTTGTGCCCTTTGTGTTTCTTATTTTGCGTCTTTTCTGTTTGGTAATGGAGAATACATTTGTGCATAAACTATCCTAGACACAATGCCTATAATTTTCCTGAACTGCAATAACTTAGCTTCGGATCATAGAATCACTTTGCACCCCATGTTTATAGATGCTAGAAGGTGAATATAATCCTACATATTCAGTGCAACTGGATCCCGGTTGAAATTCTTGTTGCCAATTCCCTATTTGCTTTTTCATACGATAATCAGCATTTTTGTCAAACTTCATTGTTCTACTGACTTAAAGATGTTAACAAAGATTTGGCCTCCTGTTAAGTTGTTTGAGACTGCATAACCAGATTGTTGTTGACACCCCACCTGCTATTTTGCAGTGTTATGCAACTTGGAAGCTTCAAAATCACAAGGTTTTTATTGATTCCACCTTACTCATTTTAGGTAACGGAATTATATTTGTAGTTAATTGGTGAATATATTGACTTGTTTAATGACTAGCTTCAAGAATGATTTAGTACTCAATTATCGTACTTATTGTTCTTATCTCAAGTGCACATTGTTGTTTTGTTCGATAAATAGTCGGTCCTGAACGCACCTTTGAGGGCAGGTCGATTCAAAGTCGGGATTATTTTTTATCAAACTGATTTCAAAGATTAGTGACACATCACTTGTAGGACTGTGCTCAATATCTACATTTCTACGTTGCAAAGTTGTACAGCGTTGAAATCAAGCACAAAAGAAAAAAAAAAAATATAGATACAACTTCCGCATAAAGGAGACAAAACAGGAACAAAGGGATCCACACATGGATGATCCCTGTTGAATCAGTTATAAAACGATTTCATCAATGGCACTTTAACATGAAACGCATAAAAATCACTATCAAAAGGGAGTAAGTTAAAACAAAAAATAATTATAAAATATTTCAGAAATCGGTTTCATCAAATTTTGCTTACATCTCCTGACGTGTTTTTACATCACTGGTGGACAACGTATTTCCTGCTCACTATGAACAAAATCGAATATCATGGATACGTTTCATTAAATTTTTCTTTAAAGCCTACATAAGTATTTTTTGACAATTGGTTCTCCTTATAAAAAGATGCACATTCTTGGTGGGTGGGACCCTTTTGGTTCCTTTGTGAGCCCACACGGTTTCATGACAACGTTTTGTCATGAATTCGTGCAATGAACTTGAATCATATTCTAAATGTACCAAGTACTGCTACTTCATGGAAGATGAGTCTGGCATGGGGAAAAATGATGGTTGTCCTGGGATTAAATCCCAGGTCAAACCAATGGTGCTATTGGAGGCAGACCCCCCCTCCAATTGGGGGGTGCCAAATGACCCGGGATTTAATCCCGGGACTTGTAGCAGGCTTCCTGGTATGGGTACAAGGTTATGAATAAGTTGACATTTAACTTGATGACTCAATTTCTATTGAAATTTATGAATCCTCGAGTCTTATCTACATAGCTACGAATTTACCAGAAATAGATGCCCATACCGATAATATTCATTTGTAGGATGCCACAAAGTAGTTGCTGACAACATGAATATGGGAAAAATATATCTAAAATTAGCATCAGAATATCTTTGTAGGATTTTATGTTTTGGAGGATGCTAGGTGATGTCTGTTTCCGGACGGGCTTTGGACTACTATTTCAGAGAAATTTTAAACTCGTGTGAAGGTTCATAAACTGGGGAAAATTTTAGGGTCTATTTATATTTGGTGCATTAGGCTAGACGACGCTCAAATTACATAATAAACAAACATTTCGTATATGTTTCTTCTTTATATTAAAGCTTAATTCGTTCGATATTTCTCAAATCTTTATATTAAAACATTAGAATAAGTTAACATTAATGTTCTATTTAAATACTTCAATGCGCATACAAACTATTAAAAAGAAAAGCACTAAATTGTATAAAATTAGTGTTGAGTTGTCCAGTTTTGTGACTCTGTGTCCTGAGAAGTTAAATTTGGAAATTCTTTGTCCTTAAGAATTAAAAAATAATGAAACCCTATTTCCTGTCTTAGAAGGATTGGAAATCTAGTTGCTAAACCACTATTTTCAAGGAGTGCATGTGGGAGAAATATCAATTTATGAAAACGAGGTACCAACAACCTTGCAATTTGGCCATAAAAAAAAAATTTACAAGATAAAATAGAATTTATAAATTCAAGTTTTACTCAGAAAATAATTCAAGTATCCATGTGATTATAATTCAAAGTGTACATTCTCATAGATCTAATTCATTAAGTAATTGAAACGTATTTCCACTACAAGAAGATGTAAAATTATTGATAGACAAATCTACACGATGACCAATAGAGTTTTATGAACTAATAATAGACATTTTCTAAAGTTTTATGAATGTCAGCTGAGTATATTGTCACATTCATCGAGAATTCGTTACTAATTTATCAATAAATTTAGAACTTATATAAAAAAATAAGCTCGTAAATAATAATAATATCTTTGTTGTGTCCATCCCATGTGCCGAATGAGCAACACAACCTAGGATTAAAGTTCTATCCTATCTACTTTGCTATTTCAATGACCTTTTTTTCAATAATTCACTCTACTTGCTACTTTTTATGGTGAATTGACAAGCTATGGATTAATTGTTGAATCCAAATTTCGTACGTTTAGAGGACCCTCTGAACCATTTCAGCCATGGAACACCCATATTTGGTCCCCAATGTACCACTGTCCTCACTTTTGAAAAGCTAAAATCTTTAACATGCGCCATGCAAGTGTTTGCTTTTAATATTTTCCTTTTCTAAATTAAGTAGGTTATAGTATTAAACAAGGGGGAAAAAAAATAACAATATCAGCCAAGTCTGATTATTGGTTCAAAATTAAGTGGAGCGAAGGATCGTGGTCATACCATATGTCTAAATAGGGAGTTCACGGACTCTCTAGGACACCATTACTCGTTGAAGCATAAGTGATCTTCGAAAGCGTCTCTGAGGTAAAAAATAAAGTTTGTGAGTTGGAGTAGATCAACCGAGCTACAAGCTTTACATGGACTACTATCAGACACTTCTTCCACTGGATGATATATTACAAATTAAGGGTCTACATTTGGCTTCTCCTTGCTTTTTTATTATAACCGATTCTTGTTCCGAATCGAGTGGACTTGGCTGGTATCAAACTCTAAAAGAGTTGTCTTCGAAGCAGGCGGTCTTTCTATCGTCTTAGAGTAAAAATCAATAAGTGACAATGGTAAATAAAAATTCTAATAAATCGATAAATATACAATTAATGGAAAGTCAAGAACGATGTGTGAAACCAAAGAAGATCTATTTGAAATTCTTTGACTTAGCCCCTTTGCAGCCCGGCCAGCCATCCAGCTATACAAATAAGACTGCCCCTTTAATTTAAACTTCAAATTCATACCCCGTTACCCCCCTATTCCACCCACCCCACCCCTACCCCGATGCCCAAAATAAATCCACTCGATGTCTCTCTTTTCCAATTCTAAACTCCTCCACATGAATCCTAAACAAACAGTTCACATTTTATTTTTTCTCTCTTTCTACATATTCTTCTCTCTAGCAAAAGAAAATGTTAGAACTACAATTCCACAACAATTTGGAGAAGCCCCCAAATTCTACAATGCCCCTGAGTGCCCTTCAATTATCCACACGATGAACAATCTCTCCGACGATGATGATTCCAACGACGACAAAAACAATAATAACTATATATGTTCGGATGAGGCTGTCCATATGGCAATGACCCTTGATGTTACATACATCCGAGGCTCAATGGCGGCAATCTTGTCTACTCTCCAACACACGTCATGCCCACAAAACATCTTCTTCCACTTCGTCGCATCCGCCTCGGCCAACGCGTCCCTCCTCCGCACCACCATCGCCACCTCGTTCCCGTACCTGAAATTTCAAATCTACCGCTTCCACGACTCTTCTGTGGCAGGCCTAATCTCCACCTCCATCCGCTCTGCCCTCGACTGCCCTCTCAACTACGCCCGCAGCTACTTGGCAAATCTTTTGCCACTCTGTGTGAGGAAAGTTGTGTATTTGGACTCAGATTTAGTACTAGTTGATGACATTGCTAAATTAGCAGCTACTCCACTTGGTGATGACGAAGTTTTAGCAGCACCAGAATATTGCAATGCCAACTTCACCTCCTATTTCACTCCCACTTTCTGGTCAAACCCTTCTCTTTCTTTAACCTTTGCCAACCGAAAAGCTTGTTATTTCAACACCGGAGTAATGGTAATCGATCTCGACCGGTGGCGGGACGGGGACTATACGACAAAGATTGAGGAATGGATGGAGTTGCAGAAAAGAATGAGGATATATAATTTGGGATCATTGCCACCATTTTTGCTAGTTTTTGCTGGTAACATAGCTCCTGTAGATCACAGATGGAATCAGCACGGTCTTGGAGGAGATAATTTTCGAGGGCTTTGCCGGGATTTACATCCGGGGCCGGTGAGTCTACTGCATTGGAGTGGGAAAGGTAAGCCTTGGGCTAGGCTTGATGCTAACCGGCCATGTCCATTAGATGCACTTTGGGCACCTTATGATCTGTTAAAACCTCCATTTTCATTCGATTCTTGAAGTTCAGATCAATCTGGAGGCCTGCTGGTTAAAAATTGAAGAACAAGGGATTAAAAGTGAAAAAAAAGTCATGACAAGTGTATAGATACAGATGAGTGTATCTAGCAAGATAGATGCACACGCCATCATGTCTTTGCTTGATGAAATATACAGTGTACTTTTTTCTCCCTGTAAAATTCTAGGGGCTGCTTCTCCAGATCGTAGGGATCTTCAAGGTTCATATTTTTGTTTGTAATAAGGAAATAATCCAAAAAAGGATTTAATGAACGATCTCTGTATTGTATAGATAATAAAATTTTTGGTGGATTTATTCAAAAATATTTTATTTCGATTAATTAAATGATTTGCTGTTGCAAGTTAACTTCGTATTTTAACACTTAAGATTTCACTTTCTAATATTTTTATTTTTCACATTTCATAATCATCGAGTTTGCGTTCAGAATGATAACTTCAAGAGGAAGGATGTCAGACAAGGTAACTTGTAAAAGTGACATTATTAAAACTAAACACTTCGATTAAGTTACAGAAATTAATAGTTTTATCGACTGAATATTTAATTTTTTTTAAAAAAATCTTTTTTCTTTTAAATAAGTGATGAAGTCAGCTGGCATATAATTTATTATGAGATTATGAAGGTTTAGAAAATTGAAATAAATGAAGAAAATAAAAAAAGAAATCTTATTATTCTGGAGCCACCAAATGTCACGTTAACTTTTTTTTTTTAAATCTCTGTTATTTTTTGTATGAAATCTTTGAAGTATTCCAATCATTGTATAACTTTCCGAATGCCAGCGATTTTTCTAGTGTCAATTGGCTTTTCTTCAATTCTTTATTGTCTTTTGCTTCGACTTTGATGTTTTTTTATTGGGAATTTACATAATTAAATTGTGTTTTAGTGAAGATATCAAATTTTCTTTGTTTGGAAGGATAATAATAATAAGTGAAGATTCTGTACATAAAATAAAGTTAATCCAACTGTTCTGTTCTTCATTGAAATCAAAACTATTTTCAATCAAAATTCTAATAATAAAATAAGGAAACGGTCCCTCGAGGCACAGCTCAACTGGTAGAACAATCAACACATAATTCGCTTTTAGCGGCAGGTGGAGGTTTGAATCCTGGTGGGAACCTATAGCCAGATTTATTTGGTATGGAGCAATTACTTTGGTGGGTGATTCTTTGTGTGCAGAAGTCTACAGTTGGTGAGGGGAACCTGAGAACCAGTTGAGACCTATTCCGCGATTTACCTCCTCAAAGGTTCTAGGAGCAAGGTCTTGGAGGTCCAGGATCTAGTCTGGCAAAATTGGGACACTGAATATAAAAAAAATAAAATAAAATAAGGAAACTACAAAATAGTATCAGACAGATTTGTCGGTAGCTTGAAGAAACAACAAAGAAGAAACCAGAACACAGAACTTGAACAGTCAACATCCACATTGATAACAATGGGGTTTATTTTCAAATGAGAAGAAAAAAGGGGTGGGGTGGGGTGCTAGGTGGGACATCCTCTTCAAAAGTTAGGGACAGTAAAATTGAACAAAATCTCAACTCAATATAATAAATTAAAATTTATTTTTATAAATAGTTAAAGGAAAATGCATATTCACTAACATGCAACAACACGGTTTCTTCTGCTCATAATTTAGCTTTTTGTAACTTTTTTATGTAAAGGAAAAATATATTGATTAGACAATGTCAATCCTACTTTCTTCATTTTCATTTTTTTTTTTCCTAGTAAGATTTCATTATTTTAATTTTTCGAATCTTTTTGTTGAAGACAACGATGTTCTTTATCTCGAATACCTTTTTTCATGTTTCAACTTGAAATGTAATAGATACATCCTTTTCTTTTCAAAGGATGGTCCAATTAGAGGTTACCTAACTCGACATGATATGTAGGAAAGAGATGTGTCATTTCACAAAATAGATTCTTGGTAATTTCGAAAATATGTAATAATTATTTTTAAATATCTCAATTAATAAAAAAAAAATTCGTAATTTTTGAAAAGGATTGTGGTGTTAAAATGATAGTCATAAACATTTTAAATTGTTGGTATAATTAATTTTTCTAGTATTTTCATTGGTCACCACGGTTTTTGTTTTTAATGGTTTCAAGAAGAATTATTCAATGAATAATGTTATTTATAGTGAAAATTATCGACAGTCGTTTTACATGACATGCACATAGGTCATGATAAATTATTATTTGATGTATGAGATAATAAAAAATTATTATATTAATAAAGCGACATTATTCTTCTTCATTTCATGTTCAACCAATTAAAAGAGTACATATACAAGATGAATCGTTCCCTGCACATCTTTTCCAGGCTTTGCTTTCAGCACCTCGTGGTTGTTCAATTATTTTCTCGGCGAAGATAATTTTTTCCATATAAAAATATCACATTAAATGCTTATTTTTCAAAAAAGGTTTATAAGATTACCACTTTATCTTCACCACACGTTACTCAAAGACATATTTTACTTTGTAGACTATAATCAGGGCCAGTCCCCAATATTTTGGGGTCAACTTCAATTATTGGGCGCCTATGAATATTTAGTCCATGTTTCATAGATATTAAAATCAGATTTTTAGTAGATTTTGATAAAAATTGATAGAATGTGTGGTTGAAAAGTTATAAATCTTATAAAATATGTGGTTAAAATTAATTGTAAACTTTGACTTAGAAAACAATTAAACATAATCAAGAAAATTGGAAGACAATATATAAAATTTAAACTCCAATACAAACATAAGAAGAGAAAAAGAATAATAAGTGGATGGGGAGAATTCTAAACTAGATTAAATAACATATAGAAAAGCATTAATTTAATCAGAATATTAATCAATATAATGACACTAAAAAACTGAAAAAAGAAATGGACAATAAAACAATATACTATCATTGCCTTTAATAGAAGCTAATTGAAAAAGTGTAAGACCCACATGAGAGCATTAGAAAAAGTAGCGATCGTAAATTTTGAAGAGAGAGAAGTAGTATTTTGTATTTTGTTAAGAAAAAGAAATGGTTGTGATATATATTTATATGTGTGTGTGTGTTACGTAAATGTATATATGTGATAAGTTTTATGTTATTTATATGATTTTTTTAGAGGTGTTTGTATTTTAAAATTTTATTGCTCTCGTGTTTGCCTATGATAATATTAATTTTCGCTTTTCTTCAACCAGCTAGTTAACCATAAATAATTTGAGGCTCTCGTCAAAACGAGGTCTTAGGCGATCGTCTATGCTACCTATAATCAGGGCTGACTTAAACTATAACTACCAATTCTGAATATAATAAAACAAATATAGATATATTTTCCAAGTTACATACTATGAAAAACCGATGAATCCTTTGGTTCAAAAAAAATTACTTCTTCGTTTTTTAAAACAAAGAAAACTAACATTTTCAAATAAATCATTTTTGAACGATTTGGAAGGGAAAAAAGGGTAGAAATTCCAAACTATACAACTTTATATAGGATCACAAATTTAATTATAAATATGTTGCATGGGAATATTTCTAAAATATAGAACGAATGTTCAAAGAAACTTTTATATTTTTCATTTATTGGAAATGTATTGTCTACTCATCATCTAATTATTTACCTAGTGAGCAATTAATTTTCTAAATTATGACAAATAAATGTTATTCCTTTTGACTTGATTCATACTCAATATTTTCCCTAATAATTTCTAGGCGCATTTATTCTTCCTCGATGATGCCAAAATATCGCATCATCCCTCTCTTCTTGAGTAGTAATTTCAATATCCATATTCATTTCATGGTGCCTTAACAAATTCGTCTGAGGAAATTCATGTAATTGTCACATTGATTTATTAAAAAAATTAAAGAAAAAAAAAAAGAGTCTCCGTCCATGATTCCAAGAAATAGTTTAACATTGACTATAATACCTAAGAGATCCTATTGACTCGGTTCAAATTTTATAGCTGTCGGTCATTCTTTTTTTAATAGTAACAATATATATAGTTAGTATTCAAATAGTCAAATGATGTCCCCCAACGATATGAGTCATTAAATTAATATTATTTTAACCAAATGGAGTTGTGATGCTAAATCATGATTTAACATATGATCTAAATATAAATTTGACATTATTGGACCTGGGTTTTGAAATTGTCAGGTCATTTTCATTTTTAGGGTGTGTTTGAGCAACATTATTTTAGAAGAATGTATTCTGGAATAGTAGATTGATAGAGAATGCGTGGTTGAAAAAGAAAGAAAAATTATTGATGTGATGAAAAATATTATTTTATTGAAGAATGTGTGGTTGAAAATGAGTAGAATAATGAGAATGAAAAAAAAATGTACCAAACAGGGACTTATTGATGGAATTGAAGTTATCCAACATTCTATCTACAGGTAGAAAATACCACTGGTCACTTGACTTAAAATGATATTTTATATTAGTAGCTAGATTTTATTGCTTTAGTTTAATCATCTCAATTATATATTAGTAGTCAGATAAGCACGACTTATTTTATTTTATTTTTAATTTTGATAACGCTTTTAAGTAATATTTAAAGAAGTAGAATCAAGTTAAACCATACAGGCAAAGGCCTGGCGTTACTTGTCCATAAATATAAAGTTTGTTTTAATATCCCTTTTTCTTTTCTTTTACTTATTTAAACTTTAGCAAAATCGAGAGGGGTTATATGCTCCGAAAATATTGAGTGCATATTTATTACACAATATTACACAACGTAACGAAGAAATTTTAACTTATAATCCACTAGTACTCTTTGATAAACAATTTTTTACCTTTATGTAACCCACTCGTTCGTTTCATATTACAATTTACTAGTCGTCAGTGTCGGTCGCACTGATGGACCAACTTGTAGCGTCCCTAGAAACCAATTTTTCTTGTTTCCATGAACCCATTTGAAAGCTACACAATTCCTAGTTTCTTAGCTTTCCCTTTCAAAGATTAACTCTAAGTTGCACCATGTCTTGTTACTTAAAATAGACGAGGATGAAACATAATAAAGAGGATGAAACAAAAGTGAATTATACAGGAATGTTTTGTAACATTATTAAAGAAAAAATAAATTAATGTTTACCCTCTCTAATCATGTCCAAATTATTACATCAAGATGCATGACAAGTGATGGGAAAATAATCAAAATTCACACCAAAAATACATGTGCATTGCATTTAAATGTTTGGAATTGAATTCTTAAAATGAAAATCTCCCACATCCAATTTGCAGGTGAAAAACTTGCACATATTCTTAATATTATGTTTTTGATAAACAAACAATATTTGGTATACTAGATACGGTATAATCAAGAATAAGTCTACAACAAAATTTATCAATTTTCCAGTCTAATTGTGTTCGATCCAACTAAACATGCCATTATGGTTATTTTGTCGCCAGGCTAAAGTGAATGGAACAGGAGAGACCTCTGCATATTGTATTAAAGGGCGCCTGTAAAGACAAAAGAAGCAAGAAATCAAAATTGAAAACAAGGAATTAATTAGGAAAGAAGTTCATGGGTAAGCATTAATTTGAAGAACAGTAAAAACTCGAACAGACCCTGAAAATTTCAAACATTAGGGACAATCCTCTCAAACTGTACTACTGGATTTGAACATATGAAATAGGCCCTGAAAAAGGAATTACTAAAATGATAAAAGCAATTGACAAATAAACATGCATAAAAGAAGATTCAATCAAATTAACCAAAAAACTATTGTTGGAGGAGCTGATATGGATGTGAATGCGAGTGCTTCTTTCACTCCCCACCACACAGAAAGAATGCCTAATAGTATGAGCAATATTACTCATCTATGTATCTCAGACTTATGATGTAGCCTCATGTTGTTCAGCAAGAACAAAAATCACGTAACAGTTCCTTGTGTAACAAATAATCTTTTGCTTAACCAGAATATAAGAACTAAGGATACCACTAACACATAGAATGAAAAAATGTTTGTAAAGAACACTACTAATCAACAGGTCAAAAACACCAAGTGAGAACTACTCCAGTATCTACATCTTGAAACCAGTTCATTTAACTTATTACTCAGGTGATGTCTTACATCTGGAGTAATGCTGCAACTTCAATTGTTTGTTTTCTGTCCTCTTCACTCATGCCGTGTATTTAAATAAATTTTGTTCTCAACTCCAGTCATTGAGAGCTAAAAATTGAAAAAAGGGTGGGTGTGGTTAGCTTTAAATAATTCTAACAAAGTTCAGCTACATTCTAGCTCAGTCACTGGGGTCAAGTGAAAGGAAAGACTATAAAAAGCACAACGATGTCTGACTTGCATGGCCAAAATGATCGAGATTATGGACCTATCTACATTGGTAATTGAGCATAGACTGTGCAGTTCCTAAAGAGGATGCATTTGCCTGCCAAGAGAAAGAAAAAGGAAGTAGACAAATAAGAATACATAATTACCCAGAAAAAGAATCTTTATAGAAAGTCAGTTCAAAAGGCAAGTACCAGCCTCGTAGGCCCTGCCGCCCTGCAGCACTGGCTGCTTGATACAAAGAATTCCCTCTCATCATAATGAATGATCTCAGTAACTTTTAGTCCCATAATGTCTCAAAATCAGGAGCTAGGGTCTAATATTCACAGTTCAACAATGCAGCACTGGATGCTTGATACAAAGAATTCCATCTCATTATAATGAATGATCTCAGTAACTTTTAGTCCCATAATGTCTCAAAATCAGGAGCTAGGGTCTAATATTCACAGTTCAACAATCATTTGTTCTCCCCTTTGAAGGTGACCACACAGTCCAGAGAATGGCACAACAAGAGTTACAGGCTGCAAGATTATGTTTTCAACATCAAAACTTAGACATTAATATTTATTTCAACTACGATAACAATGTGATTAACTATGAAAGAGCAATCCATAATTCTATGTCAATCCTATGATAATAGATAAGATTTCCCTCTAGTAGAAATGAAAATGGGTGCTCAAACAGAATGGAAAATGATTTGAGAACCATAAATGGTAAAGTATATGAATCCCATGTCAATTATTAACCAACAAGGCATGACTAAATAAATTGCAATAAAATTATTTATTCAATCTGTCATGTCATCCTATATGATGAAGCAAGAAAGTCCAAACCAATCAAGTACTTCTTGGTCTTGTTCGGGGTGCTATAGATACGAGCTCACACATAGGTCATATAGAAGGGTTGAGATCTTTAGATCATAGTCATTAAGTGCAGAAAGACATCAACCCGAAGAAGAAACTGGATCATGTCAGTGATCTAACTGCAACATAACAATTGTTTCATAATCAATATACACCCTCACATACATAATATTTGATAAGGACAATAGTTTTGTTGGCAAAATTCATCATAACTATTTATTAGATTAATTACATCCGATATTTACTATATTCTATGGAAAATATTATCAACAAGTTAAATTTAGGCCTTTTTACATGTTGGATTTTGTAGGTTAGATTAGCCAATTTTTCCCTCCTACCAACATAAAAAAATTAAAGTCAAAAACATATTTGAACATAGTTCATTTTCATGAAAACTAAAGTAAAGATTTAAACAGAACCTTAATGTTTTTAAAACAAGACCACTGGAAAGGAGAAATAATAAATAGACATAACAGGATATTCGCCAGATGTTTGTTTTGAGTATTGGTGAGAACAAATAGTAGACTAAACAAATCCATTATACACAACGTGGTGCAAAATCAGAATAGTGTCTGGTTAAAAACTTGCAAGTGTCCACACTAACATGATGTCATGGTGATGTTAATGATGATGGTGACATCGAGACATCTAGAAGGAAAAGGCAGTAGTGAATCTCAACATCCTCCCTCAATGCCAACGATTTCTCCAACTTGACCTATTTACCTTCTGAAGTTCTTTTCTTCCCTTGTCTATCCATTTTTGTGAGTAGTGCCACATTACATGTTGCATGTGCTTTAAATGCTTCTAAGTCATCACCTCTCAGCATTTTGTTCCTTCTCTATCCAAAATCGTGCTACTGAAGAGGTTGTATGAAAATCATTTTCTCTATCTTTCTAGTCCTAGTTATATCCTTCTCCTCGTCTAAACTAACAACCTAAAGCAAAGTGGCTCTCTTTGGCATCATCACATCCTTAATGTGCTTTTCTAGTTCATACTCCTAAGAAACAGCAAACATTTGCATGGCTTTTCCAACCTCTATTTTCCTTTCCTAAAGACCCCATCTTCAGTTGGTGGTATATTGATGGCATTGAGAACATTATCCCATAAATCTACCCCCTGCATTAAAAATTCTAGTTTCACTAGCTAGGACAGCTCAAAAGTACTGAATTTTGTCCAGCACAATCCCTTCTAAGGTGCCAGATCCGACAAGAAATTTCTGCACACCCCTGAGTTGACACACTAATCTCACACCAGACATCTTTCACCCGTCACACAAAACTGATTCCCAAGGTTGCTTTGTTTTTGTAGAGGTAAGAGGTGGCACAAATCAAACCTTTAAGTCTTTGGTCAATTGGAAGCTGGATCGATTACAGCTGCTGAGATTCACTACAGCCTCTTCCTAAAAGAAGATTCCTCATTTCATTGCTGTCGCTAGCATCCTTGGAGACATAATTTCACTGCAAATACTCAAAAAGTTTCATCCAGACAGACAATGTTTGACTATTCAAAGTTATCGCACATATTTTGTCACTCGAAAACTACATCTGGCCAGCTTGGTTGGATGTATTAGCCTTCATTATTTCCACCACCATCTTCTATAGATAGAGTAGCTAAAATAAGTTTGTGCTGTGCTTAAGGTGTTAACAGATTATTGTACAATGTGAAACTTTATAGTGGGCTGTTTGTGAGCCACGCTCATATTTGAGCATAATTGTCTTTAGTGGGCGTCGTGTAAATTTCTTACATGAATTCAAAAAATTGTACTAGTATAGAGACTATTTGAAGTAGAAACAATTTGATAATTCTATTCTCCAGTATTTTGGCTCACCACCACTTGAAGATGACAAGCTACATTACAGCAAAGAATGTATAAATAACTAATTTATATATATACTAAAATATTGTTTAGCACTAGAGTAAACCACTGGTAGGTAGGCTCCGCAAACACATAATGAAAGCTAGAACTCAAAGGAATAGGAGCTGATCCAGCACAGTATGCATGAAACAAGAATGTAGGGAACAAAGAGAAGGAGACGGGAAGAGAAGGTACAAGGGAGAAGAAGAAACAAGAATTAGGGGAGGAATTTTAATAATATTTGTATTCAATATTGATTTCCTCTGTCCTAATTTCTTCCCTTCTTTGATCCCTTTCTTTTCTTGTTCTTTTTCTTGTTTGTTGTCAAATTGTTACGTTTCTTCGTCAATTTGGTATCAAAACAAGTTCTTTCCCTTTGGCCAAACAAATCTCGATTTCAAAATTCTAATTTTATTCTATACTTGAAATTTCTTGCAACCAAGGAAAGCTATGAGATTGAAAAAATAAAATAAAAAATAAAAATAAAAATTATCTAATTATAACCTAGTAATTATGGGGGAAAAAATCAAAATAACTTCAAAATATTTCTTATTTTTCTCACTAAAGTAAATATCTATGTTATGGTAAGTCTTCCAAGAATGACCCTAAGGATCTCCATCAATATCAGTTTCTGCTAGCACTTTCAATGCTTGGCATTAACCCAGTGGGTTCAGCAGGTAGCAGGTTAAAGAAAACTGGCCATTCATTTAGTTTTACCAGATTGGTCTCTTGTGAGGTCCAATCGCAAAACTGAACTTGAATAGGAGCCAGTTCACAGTTCTCTTGTCTTGATTTAGTAACTATGATTCATGCGGCATACACAGTAAGTTAATAGAAATGTATTAGGGAAATAAAGCAGAGATTTAGACAGAGAAACTTACTTTGTTTTCCTAGAAGTTGACAAGCCATTTGTTATTGGATACATCTGTGGATATCTTGGCTAAATTAGGAAAAACTGAAGTTCTTGTTTTCCCGTTTTAAGTGAAACAAGAGATTCTCATCATAGAGTCCAACATGACAGGTCCACAAAGCACACATCTGGACCTGGTTCACCTTTTCGTTTTCCTTTTCTTCTTTCATTGCAATGTTCTGCTTCAACTTCCTACAATTTAGTCGAATATTAAAATGAGACATATTCATCTTTCTGAAGGTGTTAAAACATTTTCCATTGAGATATACATCAACTCTCAACAGGTTATAAGGCTTCATGTCATTGGATCTATTTTTTTGCAACAGTATTCCAACATATGACAAGCGCTCATAGTAAGTATGCCTGATAAGACTTCAGAAATATGTTGTATTTATTAAATGTGGCTACCATAAACATTCCAATTTGGGGAGAAAGATATCATGTTTTTAACTTACTGCCCAGGGGACAGAGTGAGTTGGGGAGGAAAATAAATGGGGTTAAATGTTCTGGAATAATTGTCTTCCTACTTTAAGCTTAGCTCAAGAACATTGCATTTTGTCTAACTTACTTTTTTCGACAGAGAGAATAACAAAGAAACAGCTGCATTGTTTGCTTCTAGCATGCTTCCACAATTTCGGCTGCACATATACCACATTGTGTAAAATATGTGTACAGCAAATTTAACAAGTTAAAAAAGAAAAGTGATCTCATAAAGTTTTTTGGTGAAATGGAATAAAGGAAATACAGTTACGATTTCTATCCTCTTATCCGTTAAATGACTGGATCTTCTTGAAAATTTATATTACCTTGGAATTGTTTGTTGTATCTTATAGGCCCAAGACCTGTGTTAGTCTTTTGATCTAAAAGCTTCATGGATTCCACCACATTACCCTGCTTCAAAAGGCCACTGATCAATGTGGAGTAGGTTAAATCGGAAGGAGCAACACCTTCCTTTATCATTCTCTCTATGAGTTTAAGAGCTTCATTGGTATTTCCAACCTTACAGTATCCATCAATCAAAGAATTATAGGTGATGGTGTTGGGAACTAAACCTTTGACATGAAGTTTATGAAAAAGCCTCACTGCACGATCAACGTTTCCTGATTTACACAGGCCATTTATGAGAGTATTATATGTAACAATATTAGGAGAAAGACCCTTCTTCAGCATCTCATCCCGTAAGACAAAAGCTTCGTTGACATTACCAGAAATACAAGCACTGTGGATCAAGGCAGAATATGTGAACTCATCTGGTATGAAGCCTTTCTGTGACAGCTCACTGATAAATTTTCTTGCATCATCAGTCTTCCCAAATTTGCATAACCCAGCTATAATTACATTATACATAACATTATTGGGGATAATAAATTTTTCGGCACTTTCATCAAGGGAATTTGCAATTTTTTGAATATCTAGCTGCACTTTCTTGAAGTCAAAGAATTTATAAAATTGTTCAAGCCTCGGGAAAACATCTAAATCCACCATTTTCCGCAACAGCATATTTGCACAATCTGTCCTACCGAGCTTGTTTAATCCACTAATAATTGTGCTACATATTATTATGTTGGGAGCAATTCCTTTCCCTGTCATCTCAAAGTAAGCATCAAAAGCTTTCTTCAGTTTTCCTTCTTTGACCCAACCGGTAATAAGGGCTCCATATGTAACAACATTAGGACTTAGTCCCTTAACATGAATCTCACAAAGAACATTTGCAATTTCACTTGATTTTCTTGCCCTAAACAGTCCACTAATAAGCGAGTTATACATTTCAATGGAAGCAGGAATTCCTTCTTTTTCCATGATACACTTTATTTGAAGAGACCTTTCGATGTCTCCAGCTTTACCATAGCCATCACTCAAGGTTCTATAGGTTACTTCGTCAGGTGAACAACCGAGCTCCTTCATCTTGTCAAGAACCTGCTCTGACTCAATCATCTTCCCCAACTTACACAATCCATTGAGCAGTGTGTTGAATAAAACTACGTCTGTTGCATGCCCTTTTGCTAGAATATCTTTCCACAACATCAAAGCCTTATCAGAATCACCTTTCTTGAAAAGGCAATCGAGGAGAGTACTAAATCCTATTGCATCAGGAACAAAACCTCTCTTAAGCATTAAACGCCAAAGGTGCAAACAGTCATCCAGATCACTTTTGTCACGTAAACCTTTCAAGAGAGTGTTATAAGTTACATTTGTTGGATATACACCATCACTAGCCATCTGATCACAAAGCTTGAAAGCATCCTTCATTAAACCTTCTCTACAATAAACATTCAACAATGTATTGAAGCAATAACCATCTGGCTTCAAGTTCAATTCAACCATACTCGTTACAACTCGCTCCGCTTCACATACTTTACCAAGTTTACAATACCCATTTATCAAAGAATTACAAATAAATAGATTCATCCCCAACCCTAACCCCAACATCTCATCCCTAAATCTGACCGCATCATCCATTTTTCCAACTCGACAAAACCCATCAATCAACGCACCATACACCTTGTGATCCAAAATCAACAGGTCAGCCTTCTCTTCCTTCATCCCCCTGAACATTCTCTCCGCTTCTTCCATTTCCCCACGCTTACAATAAACCTTAATCAACAAGGTATACGTGACCAAATTCTTCAGAACAGTTCGTTTACCCATCAATTGCAACACCCTCTGCACTCCCTCCAAATTCCCCTTCTCCGCATACCCATTCATCAAACTATTATAACCCACAACATTCAACTCCAACCCCATTCTTTCCATCCCTTCTACAAAATCTACTGCTTTATCAACCCTATCATGCTTACAATACGCATCAACCAATATTGTACAAGTGTATACATCAGGTACAACTCCAACTCTTACAATTTGATCATAAATACAAATGACAGTGTAAAACTCCTTAAGTCTCGCCAAACTACTCAGCAAACTATTACACGATCGCGTGCTTGGCACCTGACCACTCTTGGTCATATTATCAAACACGTATAAAGCATTTTTCACCAGGCCTTTTTCAGCATAAATTTTCAATATCATATCAAAAACCGTTCCGGAGAACTTGAATTCTCTATAAACCCTAGCCAATTCTTCGTATACCAGAAAAATTGGATAACGTTTCCTTTCAGATAGTTCGACGAGGTCATGTAAATACGACCGCACTTCGGGGAACATGCGGGCTTTGGATAAAATGTGGACGAGTTTGATGTATGATTTGAAGTCGGGTCTGAAGTTGTTCGGTTTGGAAGCTAGGTTGAAGAAGTTTAGGGCGGCGGTAGGGTGGAGTTTGAGGTCTTTGAGGACGGAGTCCACTAGGTGGTCAGAGAAAGTGATGGAAAGGCGGGAGAGGGCTTCGAACTGGCCAAGGATTAATAGGCTGCTGATTTGGGCAGCAAGTTTGCGGTTGGAGTCAGCGGTGGAGTGAAGGAAGGTGCGGTGGTGGAGGTGACGGCAGGAGAAGAGACGGGATCGGGTTGGATTTAACATTTTGTCATTCCTTCCTATGGCGCCAGTTGTCGTTAACGGTCGGTCAGGTGATTTCCTTAGATGGCTGTTGGGCCAATTTGTCATTTTAGTACAGTAAAAAACGTTTACAGAAAAAAGTTGTTTGAACAGCCTAAGTGACACACACTATTTTCAGGGGCTGAAATGGCAGTCCCTTGAACACTCATTTGATTTAAGTGAGTAATTAAATCTTCCAGCATTCTTATTGTGCATTTAGAGAAGAAGAGTAGTAAAGTTAAATTTCAATATTTGCACTACTTTCTTTTTCAAATTTTTTGAATCTTTTTTTCATGTTGTGAATTGTGTTCATTTATCAATAATGGCTTTGAATTTATTTTATTATTGAATTAGAACTTTGATATGAGTTGATTTCCAATCTTTTTTTTATCACCCCTTATTTTTGAAGTAAAATGTGTTAATACTATTTTATTTGTTGTTTTACTATGAAATATACATTTTATTTTTTGCTGTCCAGAACAACTTACATATCGTTTTCTGTAACCCATAATGACATACATTTCATTATCAATATTGTACGAAGTTTGATGTTTGATGAAATTTTAAATTTTTCTGTTGAATTGCAATTATGAATACCGTAGATATGTTATGGATTCCGTCTATTATATAGTAAATATAAGCAGTCAATTGAAGGTGCTTGAAAATGAAAACATGCAGAGAATGACAAAGGGTAAACAACGCCTAATCTTGTTTCGAAATTAATTTCTTATGTAGACTTGTATGATAAGGTCAATGAGGTGTTGAAAGTTGATACAATGTTGTACAAAATGGAGATGTCAATGATGTAGCTTTATTATTTTCTAATTAGTGAAAACACCAAATGATTTATTACATTTTGTAGTCATTGTGCTATTAATTATGTTGTATTAGAACAACCCTAAAACCATCATGTTGCCTCATTTTTTTTATTTTATTTTATTTTATTATTATTATTTTTTTACGGTATTGCTTTTGTGTTAATGGAATGACATTAAAGAAATCGTTTTGAATAAAATAATATAATTGCCCAGCATGTCCAACTTTTATATCGTATTATTTTTTTGGAACAACACAAATGTTATTATAATTGCTATTGATGTCGTTCTGGTAAGAAAATTGTAATGCTTAACATAACGATTTATAAATCGTTTTTGATACACAAAATGATATTGAAGTCGTTTCAATACGGAAATTATAATTTTCCACATGACATTGAAATTGTTCTTGAGATATAAAACGATATAGAAATCGCTTCAATAAGAAAATTGTAATGCTTCAACGATATTTAAACCTTTCCTGAGGCACAAAGAGATATGTATGTCGTTTCGGTACAAAAATATTACTGTTATATTGATTCACATAACGACATTGAAGTCGTTATAACCAAACAAGACGACATTGAAGTCCTTATGCCAAACATAATGCACACATGCGTTATTTGTAATTTATAGGTTGACATCGCATCACTTCACATAACGACATTAAGTTCGTTTCTACAAAAATAACGACATTGACCACGTCATGATATGAAAAATTGTTCCAGTACAAATTACTGGCATTAAAGTCATTTTAGTCCAAAACATAACTACAACACATTGATATCGTTACCTTTCATACGAAACGACGATGATATCGTTCTATATCATAACCAAAAAATAATATAAAGACATCAATATCGTTCCAATAGAAATTTATCGTATTTGAAGTTAGTCTAGTGTGAAATATAATTGAAACAATTTTTATGTCGTTTCTTTTCATACATAATGATAAAGAAATCATTTTGAATAAAATAGTCGAAATAACATAACAACATTAAAATTGTTCCAATATAATTTTTCTGACATTAAAATCGTTCTAGTATGAAACATAACAACAACGATATTTTTTTGTCGTTTCTTTTTATAGATAACGACGGTTACATCGTTCTAGCTTAAAATGTCCATTCGACAGTTCACGACCACCCGACATACCTAGACAACCAGAAAAGGTCATCACGTGAGTTCGATCCCACTCAAAAGAAAGTATCCATAACATTAGATGTTTCTAGAGTTGTCTACCACCTTCAAACTTATCTAATGGATCGAAAGTATCTATGTTCAAATACCTCAATTGGTCATCCTACAAATGTCGAAAGTATGTCGGGTGGTCATGGACGGTTGAATCGATATTTTGAACTTGAACGATATAATTATTGTTATCTATGAAAAGAAACGATATCAATATTGTTGTAATCATACTAGAACGATTTCAATGTCGAAAAATTTGTACTTGAACGATTTTAATGTCGTTATGTTATTCCAACTATTTCATTTAGAACATTTCGTTATTGTTATGTATGAAAAGAAACGACATTTATACCATTCCAGTAGATATTTATCGTCTTTGAAGTCGTTCTAGTGTGAAATATAGCTAAAATGATTTTGAGGTCGTTTCATTTCATACGTAACGATAACAAAATCATTCTGAATGAAATAGCCGAAATAACATAACGACATTAAAATTGTTCTGGTATAATTTTTCTGACATTGAAGTCGTTCTAATACGAAACATAACTACAACAATATTGATATCATTTATTTTTATAGATAACCACAATTATATCGCAATGGCTTAAAATGTCGATTCGACCGTCTATGACCATCGGACATGTCTCTGACATACCTAGAACGACCAAAAAAGATCATCATGTGAGTTCGATCCCACTCGAAAGAAAGTATCCATAACATTAGATGTTTCCAGAGTTGTTTATGACCTTCAAACTTACCTAATGGATAGAAAGTATATCTGTTCATTCTATCTAAACCATTCGAATATTATCAACCCAATTGAATACCTCAATCGATCATCCTATGTATGTCGACGGCATGTCGGGTGGCATTGGACGGTCGAAACTGCATTTTGAGCCAAAATGATATAAGTGTCTTTATCTATGAAAAGAAACAACATTAATATAGTTCTAGTTATGTTTATCCTAGAATGACTTCAATGTCGGAAAAATAGTACTAAAATGATTTTAATGCCGTTATGTTATTATGACTATTTCAGAATGATTTCGTTATCGTTATGTATGAAAAGAAACGACATCAAAATCATTTCAGTTATGTTTCATATTGGAACGACTTCAAATACGATAAAATTCTACTAGAACAATATTGATGTCGTTATAATATTTCGCAAGTTTGATGTAAAATGATATTAATATCGTTTCGTATAAAAAATTATATCAATGTCGTTCTAATTTTGTTTCGTACTGAAACGACATCAATATCGTTTTGTGTCTCGATAACGATTTCAATGTCATTATGTGAATCGGTGCATTTTTCATACTGGAACAATATCAATATTGTTTTGTATTTGAAGAACGAAGTCTATGTCATTACGTGAAACAATAGTTACATTTTGTCATAACGACCTAAATGTCATTTTATTAATTTAGAAAAATATCAGTATCTTGAACACGAATGATATTTAAACTTAAAAGTTTCAATAGCCTAAAAATATGTAAATTTCAATTCAATTCAATATCCTCAAATCATCAAGTTGCAAACGCACTGGATAGTAGCTACACGATATCCTTAAAATATCAAGTAGTCTATACAAGCAAAATGAAATAGCTACACAACATCCTCAAAACACCAACTATTTTAAACAAATAAAACAAGGTAATTATAGGACATTATCTAAACATCAAATGTAATAGAAAAAAATAATCTATGGCTAGATGTCCCATGCTAATAACTCTGCAGCTAATTTTTTTCCGCCACATCGGCGCACAATCCAAACGAATTACATTTACATCAATCTTCACTTGTAGAAATTCTATGTACTTCAAAGTGAATATCCCACAATCATATATACAAATTCGTTGTGCGATTACGTTAATTCTCAACACTAAATTATACATTACTAACCAATATAATAGTAATCAACTTTACCCATTTTTTTGTTGAGAAATATCTTTCACCTTCACATATTTTGATGTTCTCCATGCTATATTTTTTTCATCACTTGTGACATGCAATTCTCATTCACTCTCGTATCCCCTAATTGCCTCTCAATCCTTCTAGCTTGAAGACAAAAATTGTGGTCGACAACGAGGTATTCAATAGATGTCTTAGTCATTCCAACATATTGTATGATAAAATGAAATGTAGCAAAAAGTACGTGTAGAGCACCAATATCTCCCCAGTTAGGATTTCCAAGTTTGTTCCAGATCATTTTAAACATCAAATACCGACTTTGTAAATTACACTTAAACGCAGCTAGCCTTCTTAACATGATGTTACCCAACAAATATCTAATGTTCAATATTTTTATACATTCAACCATAGAAAGATAGTTTTGTTTAACCAAGATGTACATTATCTTAATTATAAAACATGCTACAAAAGATAACATTCAAAGATAACATACATTTTCCGATCATTTCATCAAGTCGATCTATATAAAAGCATGTGAGTAAAAGCTTGCCAATTTTTTAACTTTCTGAAACAAATTATTTACCGTTAATTTTTTCTAAATATCACCCATATTTGGATAATTTGAATTTTTTTACACGATCATCTTCTGTTAAGGCTCATATCTATTACATAAATGACCATGGCACACAATCGTTCATGTTAAAAATCTGGTACTTAAAACATTTACTAGCGTTGGATGTCCATAATCGACAAGCAAGTTTCATATTCTATTATTATATCAACCACATAAAACAATAACATATTTTCACTCAGCGCATTACCCACAAGCCATAACAAAGCAAAACCTCAAAATTTAGAGGAAAAATTAATTCCATTAGCTTACAAAAAAATACAAGTGAAATTTGATCACTGTATTATCTATCCCAAAACAACACCACAATTTCAACACACGCGGAAAAAATAAATTGTATGCTAGGGCGTCGAGAAGAACTATAAATGAAGTCTTATATCAATAATAAACAAAGACCTCAACTTTTTCATAAAATTCCCTAAACATGTATGATTTCCCTGCACAATTACAGAGAAACACCTCCCCATTATGATCATCTACTTAAAAAAAAATTAAATCCCTACAAAACACAATTAATCAAAATTTGTATTTTAAATAAAAAAATTCACNACACAATTAATCAAAATTTGTATTTTAAATAAAAAAATTCACCTGATAATGAAGCGTGATTATATTTAAAGATGGAATAACGTGTATAACCAGCACGTACATCATCCAAATAGTTATAAAGATGAAGTCAGATTTGATCCCACTAAAAAATATATGGAACTAATTTAATCCTAAAAAAATATGATTTTTAACGTGAATGAGAAGACATTTTTAATTTTCAATTTGAGGAAGAATGACTTTGGAATTTGAAGAAGAAGACATTTTTCAATTTTCAATTTGGAGAATAATGGCGTTTGACTTGAACGGAAGCCTCCAATCCCCTTCATTCTTCAATTTACTTTTACGTGAGAAGGGTAAAGTGATATTTTCATATTTTAAATAATTAAATTTTCTTTTCATTTGAAGAATTTGGTCAATGGCCTTTTGGACAAAAACATACTCCGGGATGGCTACCTCAACTAATTCCCCTTTTAGGGGGTTAGGGATAAGCATTTTTTCTCATAACCAAAAGGAACCGACTAATTTGACTTTGATTCCTCTCGTGAATGGTTGATATTGAGATTATATATTGAGAATCGATCGATTTCGATCCAATTCTCTTGTAATACCTTGAGAATCAATAATAAATTCAGTTTTCCCAAATTTCTCTTTTTTGTTTGTATATTGATCCAAGATGTACCAGATTTTTAAATACTAGACCTCAAAATTATCTCATTAAAATTTTCATATGCATTTTTTTTTTTCTTTTGGTTGCAAAACCTTAGGGCAACTCCAACCCTTGCACCAAATCACCATTTTTCCTATTTTTCACCAAATATTTGGTGCAATGTCACTCCAACCCAACACCAAATGTTGCACCATTTTAGTGCAAAATGGTGCAAGTGAACTATTCACTTGCACTATTTTTCACCATATTTGATTAAAGTCCTTTTTGCCATTTTTTTTTTTCATTTCTCACCAAATGTTGTTAATGGTATTTATGCCATTTTATGTTGTACATAAATTTTAATTCTTAGTTGTGGTTGTTATTGTTGTTATTATTATTATTTTTTTTTTACTACTACTACTATCATTTTTTGTAATAAACTTTCATCATGTAATCAATAATAAATAATGTTAACGAATTTAATATTTTCATTAAAGAAATGTAATTTTTTATGTTGTAATTTATGTAGTAGTAAATTAAATAAATAAATACTTTTTCAGATATATAAATTGCTAAGAATAAAAAATTTCATGTAATGGGTTGAAGATGATTTAGTTTGATGCAAAATTGTGTAAAATTTATCTTAAATTTTGGTGCAGGGTTGGAGATGGCCTAATAGGTTAACTCAAATCTAAATAATTTTATAAAATATTTTAAAAATTCATAACTTTAATGCAACTTAATAAAAACTTTATTTTTAGTTTAATGGTTAATAAGAATTCAAATTTCTCATTGTTTTCAAAAAATCTTGTCAAAAATCAAGATCATCGAGAATTATTAAAGATAACCAAGTTATAAATGCTACATATCCTTTTAATATATATTGTTGTATGCATTTTTTTTAAAAAAATTAATTTTCGACTTTAGATTTTACTATTAATGTTGTGTTTAATAGTTTATCTTTTTTTCTCGTCTTTATGAGTCGTACTTGAGTTTTTTAGTAGATTTTTTTTTGTTATCTTATTTAATTGATTTTTATATTATTATAGCATCTCTAAAAGACCTTTTAAATGTAAAATCCTCTATATTTTAAAGAGTTAATGCTTAAAATAAGTCCCAATAAACTCTATATTTTAATTTTTTAAAAATAGAGAGTGTGTTTTGCTCTCCAAATTTAGAGAGTCGGACTTACTCTCATTTTTTATGTACAATGTAATGGAAGCCCATCATCACTCGAGTTTGCAAGACGCTCAAAGATCTGGGCGAATCCATCAACGCCCAAACTCACAAAATGCCCAAGACCTGGGCAAATGTCCGAAGACCCCATCAACGTCCAAACTCACAGAGCGCCCAAGACCTGGGTAGATGTAACGTATTGTCGTTGCGGTTATCAAGATAGTTATGCGGAGTCATATTACTTTTCACGACCTGAAAATTCGAGTTGCAAGCAGTTAACTAATGAGGGTAACGGCAGCAGTTGAAGGCGGTAGTTTCTTGA
>CAIGRN010011700.1:0-17598 GCA_903798345.1 Fraxinus anomala | reverse complement strand
AGGTTCGTCAAATTCGTTCCCATCTGCCGCGGGCGGGGCGGGGGCAGGGGCGGGGCGGATGCTGAGCAGTTTCAGCTCTGTTATCCCAATCTACCATATTTCGCCTCTCTCGCCTATTTTTAGGTTGAGGGGCCTGAACTTGGCTTTGTACATACTCTTGTGG
Organism: Fraxinus anomala; assembly: GCA_903798345.1. NCBI lineage: Eukaryota > Viridiplantae > Streptophyta > Magnoliopsida > Lamiales > Oleaceae > Fraxinus > Fraxinus anomala. Next base: position 17,435 of record CAIGRN010011700.1, on the reverse strand, counting down.
GTGAGTTGTATGATGCGTGGGCTGGTTCCTATTCCTAGGGGCCCGTCCGATCCGATACAAACGCTAGCAGACCTTTGGGGCTACTCTTCATATTCTGAAGGGAAGTTATCCTCTCCTTTCGGGGCGTTGTCAGCCGGAGCGGTCGTGTAGTTGGAAGTATCCATTCCCACTTCTCTTTCGACAGGGGCTCCGAACTGGGGACTCAAATGGGTTCTCTTGCTTGGGTCCTGGCTCANAAAAATGCTAGCAGACCTTTGGGGCTACTCTTCATATTCTGAAGGGAAGTTATCCTCTCCTTTCGGGGCGTTGTCAGCCGGAGCGGTCGTGTAGTTGGAAGTATCCATTCCCACTTCTCTTTCGACAGGGGCTCCGAACTGGGGACTCAAATGGGTTCTCTTGCTTGGGTCCTGGCTCAGTTCGTCCATATGTTGATTGCTGAGGGTACTGTGGGACTGGGAGGCCACCTTGGTTATGCACTTGTATGAGGAGATCCTGCATAGCAGTATTTTGAGCTGCAATGCTCCTCATGTTAGCGGCCATGCTAGCTACCTCAGCAGCCAATTGGGTTGTTCTATTACCTTTGCGATACTGGTGATGGGGCCGCTGATGCTTGACATTACGCGAGATCTCTTCTTCAGAGACCTCCATTGTCCCCCTAGGGTTCAGAACACTCTGTCGCTGGAACTCATGGTTCGATGTGAAAGGTTTGATTAGCAATAAAGCTTGATGTGCAGCTGGTTCTTCTTCAAGAACCGACCCCTTTTTCAAGGGAGAATATCAGCCGGATATTCGAACAAGCTTTTTGGTGGGAAGACTCGTGGTTAAAGTAAGTTTCTCACAGACGACGCCAATCTGTTGACCTCGAAAAATGGCTCCGACAAGTCTTTACGTCAGTTCTCTTTGCGCACGTGGCCGTGGCCTTTCCCGAAGGGGTTGGGAGTGGCTGCAAGAACTTCAATGGTCAAGTTAGTTTATAGTTCAATCGAAAAAGGTTCACCGGAGGTGAAACGCCGGTCGGGAAATGGTTGAATCAATCTAATAACAAAGCGATAATGTCGAAAGTGGAGAGATTGATACTTGAATATATAATGTATGAGAAAATCAGGTTCCAATCCCTTCTTCTGGCGTATGGAGGGGGTATTTATACCAAGAGATGGAAGGGGAGAACCGTTGGATGTGGTAACACGTGTTGCTGGATCCTCTGAGCCTGTCTTGTCCTAGGTGTGAATTCTTCCCTCCATAGGATGGCTTGCATTGAATGTCTCTGACAAGAGCAGTTGAAATGACCGTTTGGGTCCTGCCACGCGTCCCATCAGTCAGAGACTTGACTTTGGAAAGATCTCTGTACAAAAGATCTTTCGTGGGGGCGAGGCAGGTGCGGAGTTGTGAAAACGGAGTACAGGCCTTTGCATCTGTGGCGTATCGCAGATGGGTGGTTCCTTGTTGACATACGTTCAGTTCGTCCCGGACGTAGTCACTTCGACTTGTACAATCAAGTCGTCCTAGATGCTATCACTTCGACTGATGCGTGGCATGACGTGGTGTGGACCACTCCATTGACATGTGGAAGGTGAGGTGGCGGGCCGACACGGGCCCGCAACAATCTCTATAGAGGGAACTTCAACCACTCAAAAGAAATATTTTTCAAAATTAAAGGTGTAATGGGTTCGGACAGCTTGTTAACTGGACTGGTAGCTAGAACATTATATCTTTACCCATGGGCAGCTCGGCTCGTTCCACCAAGAGCCAATAGTCATATCAAGCTTAGAACCTATATGCCAGCCCTATTTTCTTTATTTTCCTTTCTTATTGCTATAAATTCCTTGTTTATTATTACATCTTTAGTTTAGTTTCTTTCTACATTTTAGTTATTTTATATAAAGAATTTTCGCTGTCCAACTTGGCTAGTCATGGGCACGGCCAATGGCCACCCTATTTGAAGTGCCATGACTAATAATGGTGACAATTTTTCTAATAATAATGATAGAATACTAAAAAAAACAAAAATAAAATTATCTCCTCCCCAACTCTCCTATCTCCCCGCATCTTTTATCAACTATACATGAATATAGGTCGATATAATTATTGTATGTGTTGGCCTTATTTTTTGTACTGTTGACGTAGACAATGGATATCGAGCTTACTCGCATCCATACAAACTAATTCCAACACATTTGGACAGATTGCTAGTAAACAATATGTCGAGTTTGAAAGGGGGAGAAGCTTTATAAAGTGAGACAAAAATGTTTGGGAGCCGACAATATATATGAGCGGTATTGCATGATAAGGAACAATCAATAATATACAAACTAAAAAGGAAGAACAAACATCTAACTTTATCAACAAAAGATTCAACTCAAGAGGATATGACATATGTCTTAAAATGGATGTATTTGCATCACCCTCAAATGACACTATGGAGGAATATTTATAGTTTTACATGTGAAATGGTGTCCATTGGATGAGGGGAAACTTGAGACATCATCTTCTTAACCAAAGCATCTTATCCTACGCATCAATTTTGATTCTATTAGCTCGTGGTGCATTATTAACTCTTAAAAAGGGGCAGCCACTCTACAACCTATGTTGACAAGACTTCGATACGCTACTCATTACAGGGATTACATCAATCATTTGAAACAGATTTTATCAATTTAGGATTTCAAAGGAGGGGGTCGTCACTTGTCATGGTAGAGCTTCAAATTTAGCTTCCTTGAGCATCACCACTTTGGCAAGAGGGCTTCGGTAGGTCCATTGCATGCCACCGCTTCGATAAAAGGGCTTCGGTAGGTCTATTGTACTTAATGTGGAATACCCTTAGTGGTGAGGCGTAACAATAGTCTCCTAAGTCCATGCATGATTATTCATATCATTCATGGACTTCTATCTTGCGTAAAGTTTCATTAGGGCGGGTTTTCCATCATGGTTAAGTTTTTGACACAACACAATAGTCTCCCAAGTCCAAGTATAAATATTATTATCATAGTTGGAGTTTGAAGCCAACAACCTGATTCTTGAATGTCATCCTATCCTTATGTAATGCTGAAATGTTGAAGCTCCCCATTTAAATTGAAAATAGCTGAAATTTTTTTGATGAGCTGAAGTAGTGAACCGCTGAACAGCTGAAACTCCTTATTTAAATTGAGAATAGTTGAAATTTGTTTGATGAGCTAAAGCATGGAAGTGTTGAACTTCTTAAGCTCTTTATTTAAATTGAAAATAAAGAACACTTTTAATAATCGTGCCAATGTTTTGATGTTTCTGTATGTTACTGAGAAGAGACAACTGAAATGATTCGACTTCCAATATATGTACTAGTCATTATATTGAATGCGCAATGATGGTCATGTTGTCGCATTTTGAGATTGACGCGCTGAGGCGCATGTGTGAGAAGTATCCATCAATCCTAAGCATTAACAATAAAAACTATTTGAATTTGACGCCTCAAATGAGGTTATAATGGACACTTCAGAAGAAGTAGATCTAGATCCAATGGCTATGCTTCGCCTTCCCCTCTTATAAAAGCCAAAATCATGTCATTGTGTTAGTTTTTAACCTTCGCAAAAATCTTAAAATCTCTCTAGCATTCAAAAATCTTCCTGCTATTTCTGTTCTCCGGCGAACTCACATTCTTAGAGCTTCTCCTTTATTTGGATAATTCCTTTGTTTTCCATCTCCAATTTATTCTTTCATCTTTTTTCGATTTCAATGGCTTCTAGTCTAGTTCTGACAGTGGCGAGGTGAGTCTTGTAAGGGTTGGGAACATGCATTGCCTGGTGGGTCAAATGGAGGTTTATGAGCCATGAGTGAGGGTCCCATTAATTACGAGGGTGGGGGGTTGCGAGGATCCCTTCTGCCATGACCTTTGTGAAGTTAGTCGAGATTAGGGAGAAATATAGAATCCCAGATTTCATAGAACTCTTAGAACCTGAGGCCTACGAACATGCTTGTTATCCGAGGCCGGGATGTGTAGCTACAAGTGAGTTTTTTTTAGGGAGGGTATGCATCTACCTCAGCGATTTTTTAGGGTGATCCTGAGGTCATATATGTCGGCTTCGACATAGCTCTTACAAAATGGGTAAAGCCAATTAGTAAGGGCTTATTTCCTTTGGAAAGAGACCTCGCTTGGAGAGGACATGCCCCTCATGTCTTTCAAACACTTTTCCAACCCTGTATACTTGGAAAATGAGAGTCGAAGGGGTGAAATTACATGATCCCTTGGGGCCCATGCCCTTTTTTGTAGTGGGTTTGCCATCATCCATTAAAGGGTGGAAGGAATCTTGGTTTTGAGTTAGGGATTGGTGGTAGATTGTTGATGGAAAAAAGACCCCAGCTTGTACAAAGCTGATCCAGTATTCCGAAACTCGTGAGTTTCTTCTTTAAACTTGTTATTTGCTTGTAATAACTTTAACCGATGTTTGGTTAGCAGTTTTAGGGCATTGCTTTGAACTTTCCCAAGCTGAGTGGGACATCATTGAAGACATATATAAACATCCCCAGAGGTCACGCCATTTCGACCACATTATCGACCGTAATAAATTCCTCATTGATTTCAGATTGATGGCTTCCCGAGGTAAATATAAAGGCTCTATGTTTTGATGATTTTCATACAAGCAGAGTAGTTAACATTGTGCTTTTGTTGTTTGCAAAAGATTTTTGAATGAAAAAGTACTATACCCTTGATGTGGCTTCTATCTTGAGAGCCACATCTACAGTGAATTCCCAGGCTTTGAAGCCCTCATTCAGTGCTACCAAGCACGTTAGGGAGAAGCTTGAGCACTTCAGAAAGGAACATACTGAGAGGAGTGATGAGGAGGTGCTACAAAAGAGGATGGACAAAGTCAAAGGAAAGGTGGAAGAACCACAGAAGAAGAGGAAGTTGTCCCATGGCACTGGGTCTACATCTAGGAAGTTCAGCACATCAGGAGCCTTAGTGGCTAAGCTGGCCCCACCCCCACCTCCTCCCAAGTTGATGCAATTTTCCTTTACTGTTGTAAAGGCTCAGAAGGCTAAGAAGGCCAATGAAAAGGCTGTGAATGTGGTAGTATAGATCTTCGAGGCAATGAAGAAGACACCGATGGTGAGAACTTTGGGAAATCAAGGAGGTTTTTGGCTGGACAAGACAAGAAGATTGCCCCAGTGGTGATGGATATGCTACCACTTGAAGTCTAAGCTACCGCTGCAAACTTCTACCAATTTTGGACTGATATGTGGCAAAGTTATGTAGCCATCTGTGATGCTGTAGACCTCACGATGACCCTAGTAAGCCAGAGTGTAGGGGCTTTTGAGGTTGCCCTTGAATGTTGGAAGTGTTGAAGGAAATTCATACACGTAACGGGAGTCAGTTGAGAAGTTGTCTCGATAGAGAAGGAGGTAAGAAGAACAAAGGCCGAAGCTGAGGAACTGAAGGCCCAACTTTCTGAAAAGGCAGCTAAGTTGAATTCTCCCTTAGCCGAGATCGGGGCTCTGAAAAGGGAAGTTCATGAGTCCCAGTGCAAAGTGGCTTCCTTGAAAAAAAAGGTTGAAACTTCAATCAACCATTAGAAGCTGACGATCAAGGCTCTGGAGAATGCCAACTTCGAAAACACAGGCCTGAAGCATGCAAATGATATTTTGGAGAACCTAGTAAGGCACTGTGTGTAGAAGGCTGACCAGGCTAAATTTGATGCTTAGAAGCAGGTGAGGAGGCGGTGAAGGACTACATCGCCAACTTCCACTTAACGAAAGAGTATTAGCGCTTCGATGCCTACTGAAAGAGATTCGCCTATGTCGAGGTAGTAGACAAAGTGGGAGAGCTTTGTCCAAAACTTAATGTTGTTGACCTGATGGCTGAGTTCTTGGATAAGGTGTTTCAGACCCCAACTGATGACACGGTTGATGTAGATGGGGTCGAAGTTGACCAAAAGAAAACTCTTGAGGATGAAGCTTCATGCCAAAAAGCTCTTCCTGTTGAAGCGCCGCCTACCGCGGAAGCGTTGGATTGCCTGTCACCTCCAGCATAGGATAGGCTTTTAAAATTATTTGCTATGTAATGGCTCAGGCCTTTCTTTATACAGTTTTTTTAATCTATGAAGTACGACCTCTCTAATATGTGTAATTAAAACACAATCGAACTTCCAAGTTAAACCAAGGTAAATGTGATGATCTTTAAAGACAAATGGACCTTCAAACATGTTGACCATGATTAAATTTGAGGACATAAATGGAACTCAAACACGTTAACTAATTGTTTCTCCTATGACTTTTAGCTTCGTCATGAGAAGTATGTGTTGTACGCTTAGGAGAATCAATAAGATAATCCATGTAGTCCTTATATGGATGGTTCATCTATATAAGGACTTCTCTCATGACGTTCAGTTTCATCATGGGAGGCATGTTGTATACCTCAAAGAATCAATGAAGTAATCTCTTTTGGGATTTCATCCTCTTCTCCGAGGCTCCCGTGCTTCTATACATAGTTGATGGTTCATCCATGTAAGGGCTTTTCCCATGATGTTCAACTTTGTCATGGGAGACATGTGTTGTATGCCTCGAATAATGAATGAGGTAATCCTTCCAGGGATCTAATCCTCTTCTCCAAAGCGCACACACTTCTATATATAGTGGATGTTTCATCCATGTAAAGACTTCTCCCATGACGTTTAACTTTGTCATAGGAGGCATGTGTTGTACGCCTTGAATAATCAATAAGATAATCCCTTTTGGGATCTGATCTTCATCTCCGAGTCGCCCATGCTTTCATACACAGTGGATGATTCATCCATGTAAAAGCTTCTCCCATGATGTTCAGTTTCGTCATTAGAGGCATGTGTTGTACACCTTGTAGAATCAATTAGGTAATCCCTTTTGGGATCTGTTCCCCTTCTTCGAGGTGCCCACGCTTCCGTTTATGGCGGATGGTTCATCCATGTAAGAGTTTCTCCCATGACATCTTTCAGTCATACAGCTCATATACTGGTAGTATATCTTGAGATGCTCTATGTTCTATGGGCAAGACTGTATTTTTACATCCAGTAGGTCCCATGTCATAGTTCTTCCTTGATAAGGTATAGACCTTCCCAATTCAGACCCATCGTACCTACTCCCGGTTCTTGGAGGAAAGGAAAACCCTCTGAAGTACTAGGTCATTTATTTGGAAGGACCTTTTTTTAACTTTCGCGTTATAATAGCGGGCCATCTTCCTTTGGTATGCGGCTAGTTTCACTTGAAATTTATCCATCTTTTCGTCGAGTAAGTTGAGCTCGTATATTCTCAACTCGTTGTTGGATATTTCATTGAATTACAATCGACGGAAATAGGGTAATCTGACTTCCACTGGGCTCATAGCTTCGATATTGTAGGTCATTGAGAAAGTGGTTTCTCCATTTGTGGTCTGGGTTGAGGTTTGAACTTATGGTGACTTATTGACCTAGGCTCCTTTGGAGGTGTCAAATTTTTTTTTTCAAGGTATATTTAATGGTCTTATTTACAGCTTCTACTTGTCCATTTGCTTGGGGGTGGTGAGGTGTTGAAAATGCTTCTTGATTCTTAGCTCCTCACATAGATCCCTAACTTTTTTGTTGTTGAACTGCCCCACCAATTGGGAATCCCGAACCGGCATGTAATATTCTTCCACAAGAATTTGGAAGCGTTAGCTTCTGTGATTTTTTTCAGGGGTTCCGCTTCAACCAATTTTGTGAAGTATTCCATGCCGACGATAGTAAAACTTGCTCTACCTCTACCCTTGGGTATTGGCCTATAAGTCGATTCTCCATTTGGCAAATGACCATGGACTGTACACTGCTATTAGCTCCTGGAAGGTTACCTTTGGATAAGAGAGAAACGTTGACATTTGTCGTAGTTTCATGCAAATTGAATCGCGTCTTTTTTCAATGTGGGCCAATAGTAGTGCATTTTCTGTGCCAATTCGAGTCCTCCAGCATGATTTTCGCAAACACCCTCATAGATCTCGCGAAGGATGTAGGTAGCTTACTTTCCTTCGACGCATCAAAGGAGGGATAGAGAAAAATCACATTTGTAGAGCACGTTATCTTGGAACACGAAATGGGCCGCCCTTATTCTAAGTTTGTGAGCCTCTTCTTTGTTATCGGTAAGGACCTGATTTTTTAGGAAAGTTATTCTAGGTTACATCCATGTAGGCGTTCTTCCTACCCATATCACCTCTTTTCTCTTATCAGTGGAGGGCTCTGATAGGTATTCAATTGGAACAAGCATTAATAGTTTTGAATCCTTACTACTAGCCAACTTGGATAAGGCATCGATGTGGAAGTTTTCCATGCGGCCATGCCCTTGTCCCTTGTCATGAAGTTGTCATCAACCTAACTAACTATTAACTGGGAATCATTATTAATGAGCAACCTCTTTACTTATATTTCCTTAGCTAACCTAAGGCCGACTAGTGGCGCCTCATATTCAGCTCCATTGTTGGTAGCCTTAAATCCAAACCCCACTACGCAGTTCACCTTATGTCCTACGGGGCTAACTAGAACCACATCTGCACCTAACCCCTTATCCCCAGATGAACCATCCACGAACAAGCTCCACACAGGAGGTTCAGCGGGCTCTATTATTTCCTCCATTCGTGAGACATTGGCAAATTTTGCAATGAAGTCCGCGAGGGTCTGGCCTTCAATAGAAGTTCTTGTTTTGAAGGCAATATCAAACTTGCTAAATTCTACTACCCATTTCAGCAACCTTCCCTAAGTGTCGGGTTTCTAAAGCACTTGTTTGAGCGGGAAGTTGATCAACACAAGTATTGTATGAGCTTGGAAGTATGGCCTCAAATTTTATAGATGCGGTGATCAAGGCTAGAGCGCTAATGACTTCATTGGAAATGGCCAGATAAAGTTGCAGGGCCTCTCCGGCTTTGGGCTTTGAGATGAGGGGGCTTGCTTTAAGAGCTTTTTCAACTCTTGTGCCTTTTAGCACTCTTCGGTCCATTGGAACTTCTTACCCCCTCTTACTATCTTAAAGAAGGAGAGGCATTTATCGATGGCCTTTGAGATGAAATGACTTAAAGCAATTATGCGCCCTATTAAGATTTGTGCCTCATTTGGTTTCTGAGGGAATCTCATCTCGACCAGGGCTCAATTTTTTTCTAGAACCTCTATTCCCCTCTAGTTGATCATGTATCCTAGGAATTTTTCGAAGACAATACCAAATCCATACCTAAGGGGTTTCAACCTCATCATGTATCTCCGTAGAATTTGGAAGATTTTGTCCAGGTGCATTATTTGGTCATTTGCCTTCAAACTCAATACAAGCATGTCATCTACATAGATCTCCATTATTTTACCAATGCGGTTGACAAACATTTAGTTAACGAGTCTCTGATAGGTAGCTCATGTATTTTTCAATCCAAATGCCATCATTTTGTAACAATAAAGACATCTATCAGTGGTGAAAGAGATATTTTCTTTCGTCAGCCGGGTGCATGGGAATTTGATTATAGTCTGAGTAGTGTCCATAAAGCTCAAAAGTTCGTGCCCAATGGTGGAATCCACAAATTGGTCTATCTTAGAAAGAGGGAAACTGTCCTTAGGACAAGTATGGTTGAGGTTGGAGAAGTCGATACACACCCTCCATTTATCATTGTGCTTTTTTACTAAAACTAGGTTGAAGACCTATTTCAGGTAAATGGCCTCCCTGATGAAGCCATTATTTATCAGCTTTTCCATTTTTTCCTTCAAAGTCTCATATCTTTTTGGGTTGAGTGGCCTTCTCTTCTGAATATGCGGGGCAACCGTACGATCAATTTTCGGATAGTGGCTACAGGCCTTGAGGTTAAAATCCACATCATGCCTTCATGTAAAGACATCAAGAATTCTGCACAAATGGCAGACATTTTCCCACCTACAATGCCTTGGTGGGGTCTTGAGGGTCTACCAAAAACAATTCCAATTCCTCTATTGAGGATGTTTGGGATTCAGATTCGATAACATGAGGGAGTTCATCGAGCACTACCCCTTGCTTGAGGGCATCCGTCATCTCGACGTCTTTTTGTACAGAATTTTGTCTTCCTAGGGCATATGTCATGTCAATATCCATTAGCACCATATTGACGTCCCTGGGTTCAACCTTCCTTTTCAGTCCCGGTATCACTCCCGCACTCCTTTCTGGTTACCCCTAACTGTGGTAATCTTATGTTCAATGAGAAATTTCATGCACATGTGGTGAATGGAGACGACAGCCCACAAGTCTTTTAAGACAGGTTTACCTAGTACCCCCATGGTAGGCAAACATGTTATCTACGACCAAAATTTTCATAAAGTTTAAAACTGTCTGGGATGGTTCTCTTATTTCCACTACAAGGGTTATCTGTTGCCTTGAGATCATAATGTCACCGATGAATCCATACAAGGAGGTGGTGATGGGAGTTAATTCATGATCGACAATCATTTTCTCAAAAGTGGCTCCAAAGAAGATGTCGACGGAAATTCCATTATCCATTACCATATGTTCCAGTCCATTATGAGCCACAACTGTCCTTACCACTATGGCGTCACAATGGGGGAAATGCATACCTTCAGCATCCTCCTAGGTGAAAGTGATGGAAGGCAACTACCTTCTCCGAGAATAGCCATATACTATATAGGTAGCAATGGGGGGTCCTTGACTTCTCTAGTAAATTCCTTATGTTTTCCCCAATATAGAGTTCTCCAAAAATAGAATCGATTTCTTAGATAAAAGCGTCTTTCATATTGGCCGGGGGTCCCCACGTTGTCATTGTCTTTCCCTAGGTCTCTCTCTATCACGGTCTCCCCTCCACTGTAGGGATGGCTCACGACAGGGGGATTGGTATCTTCGCACCTAGGTCTTTGGTACTGCCAAGCTAGGGGCAAGTTCCTAGGAGGAGGCAATCACCTCTTTGGTCATTCCAAGGATTAACCTGCCTAAGGTGTTGGGTTATATATATGCAGTCTCCTATGTCATGACTATAGGAATGATGGTAAGTAAAATATTGAGGGGTACTCGGCCTATTTCTAGGTTTCAAACCCCTGTTATCTCTATTTTGATGATCGATCAACTCCTCGTTGATGATTTCACGCATCATCATTTCCAACAAAGCATCGTAGTTGGTGGGGTCTTTATTCTGGACATCCCTCCAGACGAAGATGTTCATGTTTAGCCCACCCCGAAGCGCGAACAACGCCTCCCTATCACTTGTACACAATATGTCATCTCATCGATAAAGCGGGCTAAAAAACTCTTCAACATCTCCCTAGGTTGTTGCCTCATGTCTAAAGGCACTGGATAAGAACCTCTCCTCTTTTACTTACTACGAATCTTTTCAAGAATGTCTCCTAAATTCCGATCAGCTCCTAATACTCCTTGGGGTAGTCTATAGTACCAGATTTTTGTCGCTCCGTTTTGTAGTTGCTGTGCTTAGCCGGGCAACCTCTTCCGTCATACTTTGGTATCTTTGGCGGCACATAGTAACTCTCAGTTCTTGTGAAAAAAGAAAGTTTTTGTCATCGTCATCGATGTCACAAGACCTTTGAGGTGCGTTCGAGTCCTCATCTTCATCAGCCTGGTATCTAGGTGCAGATGAGATGGCCTGCCAAATCCCTCACCATTTCCTCCCTCCCATGGTGCCATTTATAGGCAGAGCAGCCATGAGGCATGTCCTTGCCTCTCTTCCGGTGTTCTCACGGCGGGAGGTGATGGTTGAGGTCTACTTCTAGGCACTAAAGGTGGTGGGATGGCCTAAGCCTGGTTCTCGTTGGGCTGATTCTATCAAACACACTGACAGATCTTTGTGGCATATGTTTTGGCTCATATTCAAGGGAAAGTTATCTTGCGTGTCTGCATGGGTTTGGAAGTTCGAAGAGTTGTCTACTCCCACTTCCCTTTCAAGAGGGCTAACTTCTCTAACCTGCTGGGGAATAGGGTGGCTTTGGACTTCATCTCTACTCAGATAATCCTTGTGGTGCGCAATGAGAGATTGGCAGACCCCCCCGACCTTGTATTTGCACGAGTTCATGCATAGTCATGTTTTGGTAGGTGATGTTTTTCATGTTATCAGCCATTGTTGCTATCTCCCGGATGAGTTGAGTAGCCACTCTCATTCCACCGTACCTATGATGGTACCGACCCACTTGGGCTACTGCTTGGGGAATCCCTTCATCAGGGTTATCTGTCACCATTTTGAGAGGGACATCACGGTTTGAACTCCTTTTTTTCCTACGCTGAATTATCAGATTTTTTCTAAACCTCTAGGTTTCCACTTGTTCTTTTTCAAGAACAAATACTTTTTCAAGGGGGATTCCCAGTAACTTTTCGGCAAGTTTGTTTCACGGAAATTTCGTGGTTATAGTGGCGATTTTCCACAGATAGCGTCAATCTATTGACCTTATTTTTTGTACTACTGACGTGGAGAATAGATATCAGGCCAACTCCCATCCATGTAAGCTAATTCCAACACGTTTGAACAGATTGCTAGTCAACGATATTTCGATTTAAACGGGGGATAATCTTTATAACGCGAGATAAAAATGTCCGGGCATTGGCAAGATATATGAGCGAGATCGCATAATAAAAAACAATCAACAATACACAAACTAAAAACCAAGATTAAACATCTAAATTTATCAACAAAAATTCCACTCAAGAGGAGATGACATAAAATTTAAAATACATGTATTTGCATTACCCTCAAATGACATTAGGGTGGAATATTTATAGTGTTAAATGTAAAATGATGTCATTGGATGAGGGGACACATAGTCTCATCTCCTTAACTGAAGCATTTTGTCGTAGGTATCAATTTAGACCCTATTAACCAGTGGTGCATTTAATGCTTTTGAAAATGGGTAGCCACTCTACAACCTATTTTGACAAGATTTCGACATATTACTCATTACAGGGGTCATATCAATCATTCGAACAATATTTTATCAATTTAGGATCCTCAAAGGAGATGGATCGTCACTTGTCGTGGTAGATCTTCAGATTTAGCCTCCTTGAGCATCATTACTTCGGCCATAGGGCTTCGATAGGTCCATTGCACGCCATTGCTTTGGTGAAAGGGCTTTAGTAGGTCCATTGCATTCCATGTGGGATGCCACCTAGGCTTCACCTGGGAGTCTCGATGGTAAGGCATAATAGTATGCATATTCATAGCAATGTAGTTAGTGGTGTCAATCGAGCAGAGTGGCTCATCAGCACGTGAAAAAACGAGCCATGAGCCGCTCGAGCTCGTCAAAAAATGAGCTCGAGCCAAGCCGCAAGTGAGCTCGACGAGCCGAGCGTGGGCTCGTGAAAAATTAAAGAAAAATTCTAAAAAAGTGAAAAAGTAAAAAAATATATTTCAAAAAGCTCGCAGGCTAGCGGCTCGGCTCGTGGGCTCAATCACTGCTTCTCTTTGTAAATCTTGATCTACCACAATCTTTCCACACCGCAGCAGTCAAATTGTCCAGCGTTTAATGGTAATCCACACAGGTAAACAATAATGATAGATTATGGTTTCTCTTTCTTATGTGATTTAAATATAGTTTGCAACATTTTGAAAGGTTTGGGACCCTGAATGCAGTTCTCCCATCAAAAGAAGATAGAATAAATTCATTTTTTTTAATTTATCAATAATTCACCTAAATTGATTAATTAAAACTCCTCGTTCCCGATTGATATTCATCAATGTGTCGGGCAAAACATGTGATGAAATTCGTTTATTGTAAACGTATAATCCATTCGTCAATATGATCCAATTAATTACGACATCTGGAGATGTGTCAATCTCAATTACATATCTTTCGTCTCGCTTTTAAATCAATAATCGTTGAAACTCTTTTGACTTACGTAATTACCTTGATCAAAGATTTCGATATCAAATTAAGTGGATAAAACGTATATCATAATCTCTTACTATTTAAAAGTAATGAATCCTCTATTAAAAATTCAAAACCTTCATATGATTTAAACGATACTGCATTAACGACTTTTGGTAGAGCAACATCCAACGTCACCAAAATATAAATGTCCTTATATAAGGTATTATGATGACCTCAAGTCGAATGACCAATTTCATTATTGAACGTTACAGATGAACTACTGACACTGAGATAATTATTCATGTTTAATCTCTACTGGAGGTTTCCAATGTTTCGTTCTATTAATAAAACATCCATGTGTTCATTTAAATGTTACACATTTTAGCTTGTAAAATCAACTCCTCACTTTATATGTGAGAAATGTCACGTCTCTATTCGGAATAACGATATTTGTATTTCGTTATTAATTACATCAACGGATATTTTAAGACTAGTAATATGTAACTTGTATTTCACAATCACAACTCCTTATGATTAACAAGTTACCAACACTTTTGGATTAGTTGTTTCACCACTTCCTTGTTTAAGCATTATGCCCTAGGTCCAATCATGGACATAAATACTTTTAATATATATATATGTATATATAATTGATGTAATTTTATGGTAGATCTATTATTTAATTAATATTCAATCAATTAAATAATAGAGTTCGTATATTCAAATCTTAGTAATTTGTTAATCACAAGGAGTTGCGATTGTAAGAAACAAAATACATATGACTGAATCTTAAATAGTTCATGGTCATATGTAAATAACGAGATATGGATATCGATATTAAGGATGGATCATCACGTGTGACATTTCTTACTTGTAAAGTAAGTAGCTCATCTCACGAGCTAAAGTATAGCAACATTTAAATGAATATGTGGATGTTTTGTTATAATACAAAATATTGGAGACCCGTTTGGGAGATTCCACATGGATAACTATCCGAGTGTCAATGGTTAATCTCTAATGTTTGGTAGGGGAATCCTTTGACTTGAAGCCATCATAGTGTCTTATATGAGTACGGTCATACTTTAGTGATTTTGGATGTTGCTCTGCCAATGGTCACTAATACAGCATCATTCAGGTAAGTCAAAAATCATATGAAGGTTGTGAATGATCAATAAAGGATTCGTCTCTTTTGGTTAGAAAGATATTATGATCTACATTTCATTTAATTAAGTTAATAACAAAATCATTGGTCAATGTGTACTCATAAGTCGAAGAGGAGTTTTCGACTTACGTTGACTTAATAGTAGGATGAAAAATATGATCGATAACAATACACACATATTCATCGATCGAATCATATTGACAAAGGGATAATTGACATTTTTCGTCACATGTATTGTCATAATCCATTGTTAGATGTCAATTTATGACGACGGATGTGAGTTTGTCATAAATTAAAAGAGTTTTCAATTTATCATTTTTTTTAATTATATCAAAATAATAGTTCACGTCGTTAGCCATCGTGATCGAGAACCTAATGGGTCACACACAAAAGAAGAACCAGAAGAATAAGACTAACCAATTAATTGATATGTGTTGGAGAATTAACTAATTGAGTTGCTTGCTAATAAACATGAATTAATTGATTGGATTAATTAATTAATTGACCGAATTCAATTAATTGGATTAATTCAATATTGGACTGTGTTAAATTGAAGAGACATGCTTAGCCTACTCGGATTTATATTAATAAGCCATTAGGGTTTCAGAAAAATAGAACAGAACATAATTCAAATTTTTACCAGCACAAGAAAAGAGAAATCATAATTTTCTCATTCTTGTTTTCTGTGTGGATTTTCATTAGAAGTTGGACGATTGGATAACTGTAGATTGCAGATCGTGGTTGTTTGTGCTCCAAAATCAGCAAATGAGTTTACAGAATCTACAAAATGTATATTTTCAATCATAGTTTCTATTTCAACATAAAGCAAATTCTTGATGGGAATTGAAATTATTTTCTTTTTCGCTGTGCATGTTAAGTAAATTCTCAACAGTGATATCAGAGCCTCATTTGTCTTTGTTAAAAATAGTTTTACATGTTTGAACAAGTTGATTGTTGATTTGTTGTTTTTAGAAATTAAAGAAAAAAATTTGAATTCGAACCATAAGATGGCAGCGAGCAACAACAATCACAACCGACTCTAGCACTGCTGCACGTGGAATGGCCTCGCGTAAGTGGGACAGCAATGACGCCCATCGTGGCTGAACAACGACACCCTTCGTCGATGTTCAAAGCGACGATGAGCACCGCTTCTTCCAACAGTAGCAACATTGTCGGTTGATGTTGCGCATTGTTCAACGCTGCAACTTGCGACAGCTTCTGTCGTAGTAGGACTGCGGCACAGACCACCTCCCGTTGTGGGAGTGCCGTAGCCACTAGGTGCTGCCCCATCCCGGAGAAGAATTCCTTTAGGGTTTTCAGTCGGGGTGTGAAGGATTGGAAACTGGGCTTTTGTTGCAATTTATGAAATTGCAAGCCCCTACTTGCAATTATGATAAACAATTTGCAATTTTTTAAAAGGACCTATTCTGAAATTTACGAAAAGGTTTTGGTCATAATTTTAAAAGTAGGGGTCAGATTGCAATTTTAAATTGGTTTGAAAATGATTTTATAAAATTTCAATTTTGACCCGTTCAAAATTTTATTTAAAATTGACGACTTTCAATATTTTAGTTAAAATATGATTTTAACTTAAATATTAGAATTTGGCCCTAAGTTGAATTTTATTTATTTATGATTTTTATCCTAAATTAAAAGGTTAAATCAATTGCAACTAGAGTTGGACTCTAATTTAGTATTTAATTAAAATTTTATTTTTATTAAATTATTCACCCTAATATATTCTGAAATTAGAGTTAGACTCTAATTTGACATTTAATTAGAATTAGATTTTAATTAAATTTTCTCGCCCTAAAATTTTACTTGGAATATTAGAGTTGGACTCTAATTTGGTATTTATTAAAATTTGATTTTAATTAAATACACCGGCTAATTAAATTAATTAATTAATTTGATTAATTAATTATCTAATTGTTCCAATCAATTTGTCTAAATTAGTTTAGATGATCTTAATTGCTAGAAATTTGAAACATATTCATATAATATTAGATACTATAGGAGAGCAAATATATGATAAATGTTTTATTAGTGGATGATTATGGATTAGACCACGTGGATGTGTTGAATAGTTAGTTTTATTCTTGTTATTTTACGGGCATCCAAGCTCTTATTTATTTTGGACTTGCGAGTCCGTTGTAATTTTATGGACATGATGCCCAATCATTTAAGCATGTGTGTCAACTAGTATATGATATATGTTATAGCTAGACTAATTGAATAAAGAAGAAGATGAGGAGACCATAGAGATGAAATATTGTATAATCCAATGTTATGTCCCATAGAAACTGGCCAACTAATCTTTCTTATGACTCGTGAAGACTGGATAGTAAAGTTTGTAATCATCCACAATATTATGTATGCTTATTTGCATGTTAGATGTATAATAAAATATATATAATTATTATGATGAGACCTTTGCATGCAAAACCCTCATTAAAAATATTAAGTCAATTTGATATTTGCCTTCCATCATTATAGTGAAAAAC